>JAOTOM010005050.1:0-180000 GCA_034440615.1 Ashinkailepas kermadecensis
ACACTTTACCTACTAAACGATCATTTTCAAGTCTAAAGTGGTTCCCACACCTCAGACCACTAAATTCCCCACAACCGGTTTGATGCAAGGCTCAGTTCTCAGCCCCCTCCTCTTTATTCTCGGCCTGAACTCAGTCATCCCCAACAATCTCCCAGTCAAATTGCACTCTATGCAGATGACATCATTACTCTGGACATCACAAGAATCACCGGCCCACTCAGTAACCATGCTACAAAACGCACTAACAGATCTCCGCGACAAGCCTAACATTACTAAACCTACACATTGCTACACCAATCCAAATGCATGATCTTTGGCTATAAGCGGCACACATATTTGCAGCCACTGAAACTAGACAACACTCCCATACCATTTGTTACCACAGCAAAATTCTAGGCATCACTTTGAATCCACGACTCACCTTTAAACCACATACTGAACATCCAAAAACGCGCATCCAAAAGAATAAACATCTTACGAGCACTATCCGGCACAGATTGGGGATCAGACCGAAATTCCCTACTGACCTTATACAAATCCATCATTCGACCAATCATGGAACACGGTCAACGCTTTTCGAAAACGCAGCTAAATCAAACCTCAAACTCCTAGATCTCTTCAATACCAATACCTAAGGTAGCCACAGGAGCATACACAACCTCACCTTCCTCGCTCTTCCTATATACAGCCACACACAGACCAGAAACTACAACACAGACAGACATAGGAGCACTACTCGATGCCACTACAAAACACAACTCATTAGACAACACCCATGCACTAAGGCACTCAAATCCGCTCCCGAACGCAGACACCAACTCATGAAAAAGTACCATTCAAAACTACAATAGGATGCCGCATTCAGCAACCCGCGCAAAGAGAAACTCACCTCGCCTACCTACCTCAAAGCCAATCCCCACCACCTAAAGCATGATTGGAAACGCAACCCCCTCGGCACGCTACTAATAGACAAACCAAAACGTACATACACAGATGCAGAAATATAACAACTCTTCCTCCAATTCATATCACAATACGCAAATTACAGCATCCACCTGGCATCTACATAGACGGCTCCAAATCACACACACACACCAGACGGGCTCAGCGGCGGTGCTGTATACCTGACGAGCACCGCCCGGGTCATCTTGCTGAGCCCGTCTGCCGGCCACAACATCCACCTACACATCAGAAATATATGCAATATATTCGGCCTGTGTATACCATCTAAAACACAAACGTAGAACACAACATCATAGCCACCGACGCAAAATCAGCAATACAAACCTTTTTCCTACACCGTTTTCCAACACCCCCTCACCCCCAAAATACTCCACATCCATTCCAAACCCTAAACATTCAACCAACAACCACTCCTCCTTTGGATACCCAAGCCACGCAAACATACAAGGCAGCGAGCATGCAGACACCGAAGCAAACATAGCCACAACACTACAACAAAACCTGAAACTGCCCCTCTCACGAAATCCGACTACTACCCCACAATACACCAGGCAATCAACAAACACATTCCAGAAACATGGGACAGAACAGGAACACAACTCCACGATATACATCCAAAATACGAACACTGACACACCATCAATCAGAGCACCAGACTCAAAGAAAAGGATACTGACAAGACTTCGCATCGGACACACAGCACTCACACACCCTACCTCATTCCCTAGGCTTCCAACCACGACCTCAATGCACAACATGTAGCCGAACACAATCCGTACATTCTCATATACTGCACCGTGCACAACAACCGAAGACAACACATCACAAACTACTGCACCACAAACCGCCTCCCAATAAACCTCACCACGCTTCTCAACGATGAACACCCAACATTACGAACATATCTTCCACTTCCTTTCAACAACAGGTATTGGAACAACTGTGAAGGGGAAAAAGAAAAAAGAGACATGGAAAAAAAACACACTAAAGGAAAAAAAACGCACATCTGTACGCATATCAGGGGAAAATCCATGATCCCCAAAGGGTGCATGTATGTTTTCTTGCAATGTTTAATCCAAACGGCGATGACCTCCCCCAACCCCCTCTGCACCCCATACCCCAAGCAGCACCGTCGGGCTGCTTCTCCTCTCGTCATTCTTCACTACTACACCTTCTTCAGCATCTGAACAACCTACAGCCTCAACTTCAGGACAGCCCATCACACCTCTACCCAGCTCTACTCTGTCATCTTCAACTACCTAACTTCGGCACCTTATTTCAAGTCAACCTTACCTATCCTATTCCTTCTACTGACCACGTCGTTCCGCAAATCATAACCCACCACCACATTCATCTACACACTACCGGAAACAGCCGACATCACCACACGGTGGCAGGCTGGCAAATCACTCACTCGCACTCACTCAGGAGCCCACCAAGGGTTAGTACCCACCAAGGAGTTAGTACTGTCGTTCTTCTCCGGAATAATACCCCTCACCGCAGGTCGTGGCTCCATAGTCCATCACACATACGCATAACCGCACCGTAATGGGACCCCTGACCAGTGGCGTACTTAGGATTTACGATAGGGGAGGGGACAAACGGATTTGGAGGGTCAACGTCAATGTTTTAAACGTCACTGGATTTCGACAGCTTTTTTGCCAAAGGGTCCTTTTATTTTTAAATAAAATAGTTACTGACCAATTTAATTGTCCCGTGAAGGGGCCCAATCCCACCACCATCGTTTCTGAGGTCACTGGATTACAACCGTAACTGCCCCATCCTGTGCGAAGGTTTGTCTTTTGTTATCCCTTGATAAGTCGCCTTACGCTGCTGAAATTACATCTGCATAAATCACTCAAATATGTAAACAATTTCCAATTTCAGGCATTCCAGTTTATAACGCCAGGTCGCCAAAACGCCAATGCTCGTGCACGAAGTACACCGCTTTGCGCATTCGGCGCATTCGCCACACCTACGAGCGATTCTCCGGTTTCTGCTAGAGCGCCCGCGTTCTGCTAATTGCTGTCACATGATTGTCTTGTGCCACATTTGACGTGTGGAAAGATTCGTATGATTCACTGGAAAAAACAGGATTAATTCAGTTCTATGACTTCTTCTTCCCACAACTTGTTGTGGCTCGAAATCGGAGACACGCTGAGCTTTGTGTACCTCATCTCTTTGAATAAATATGCTCCTAGATTGGCTACCTTGCAGAGCCATGGCTACATGTTCTTTTTGGACCCGTTGCGGTTTTCTTCGTCTAGGGATGTGTTTATAGCTGCAGCCTAGTCTTGTTAGGGAGCTCCGGTACATGTTTGAGACGGATTTTAACAGTTTCGTTGCTTTGTATGCCGACGATATTCTTTTAGAGTATCAGGCGTTTCGAAGAACTTGATGTGCTTATTTAGTGCCGGCTTGTTGTTCTTCTCTAGGGCCATGTTACTCTTTGAGAGACTAGCCTGTTTTAGGTCCCATGCGGATGTATGGCCCCGGTGTGCCTTGAGGGACTGCGTTGTGTGTTTTTCGAGCTCGGTGTGTTATTTGGAGCTACAACGGGTGCGTGGTGTTATTGGGAAGTGGGCGCTCGTGATCACACACATTTGTGGAAGCCCAGCACGATTTGGGCTCGGTATAATTTATCAGGGTCCCAGCGCAACTTTTCGGACCCAGGCGCGTGGCTCCGGAGGTTGAAGTCAGTTTCTGGACTCACGCAATTTTGGTGATTTATTCTGTATTTTTGTTTAAAGTCGAGTTCCATTCCTGATTTTCGGATACCCAGCCCCATATTTTCGGGTCCCGCCACGATCTTTTCGAAGCTCCTTTGCGTTTTCGGGTCTGCTGCGCGATTTTTGAAAGGCACCTGGTGAGTGTGTTTGGGCTCCGGAACGATTTTCATAGGCTCGGACATTTTTGTTTTTCGGAATCTCTTATTTTGGAGGGCTGCGGCTTGATTTTCGTCGAGCTCAAGTTGTACAATTTTGTCTGTGACTGCGACCAAAGTTGAGGTTGTTAGCAAGTTTTGTTTGGTGGAGAAGGGTGCGAGACGTGCATGGCTGCTCTGCCGCCGATGCGCAAAGTGCCGGTTGTGAGTGTACAACAGTGCACTTGAGCCAAAGATGTTAAAAGCGTACAGGACGTCGTCACATTTGCGGTACTGAACTGGTCTCCTGAACGGTAGCTATCAACGGTCTGCTTTTCATGATTCCTTGAATTCTGCCCAGTGGTATATGAACGATCGGGTATTCCGTTGGATCAGGAATTTAGTGGTAGATTTATGCATAAATGATAGTGGAGTGGCCAACGCCCTTGCAGCCGCATGCGGAGCGTTAGTGGGGTGGTGGACTCGTCGAATTCATACGAGTACGCCGACCTCTGTGGAGATGGTGGCTCTGGGTGCCCGCTCGGGCCCGGATGGGGAGAAGGGTAGCCTCCCCGGGAAGGGTTGGTCTTCCCGACGGTTGGGAATGATGGAGAAGAGGGAGCCCCGATGGGACGGATAGCCCCGACGGTGCGTGATGGGCGGGAAGGGGTTTCCTCCAGGAATGTGGCCTCGCAGGCCGCGCACATGGCCCCATGGCTGAACATTGCACCGTGGGTGGCCCATGCGCAGAAGTGGCAGACAGGGCGCCGGGTGCGGCACACCGCTCAGAGATGGCCGAACCGCTGACAGAAGGGTGGGGTGGGGTGGTATCCAGAGGCGGGTGGGGTCCCTGAAGGTACTCCGCCATGATGTAGGCGGGCGGAATGAGAGTGTGGAAGCCCGACTTGAGGAGGACGGGGCTGGAAGTGGAGGAGGTGCAGCGACCGAGGGTGGACCACCGCGCAAACGCCTGCGGAGTCAACTCTTCTAGGAGCTCTTGCACCGGGAGGTGGGCGAGGTCTTGGATATGCGCAGTGGCGCAGGTGTAGTTGAGGCGGTTCGCGACGGCCACCGCAAAGCACTGTGGGACCCACAGACACCGCAGACAGATCGGCAGAGGTGAAGGGTGTGGAGCAAAGTGTACCGGACGTCCCGGGTGAGGTGTGGGGTGTACTTGCGGGGCGGTGGTCTGGGGGTAGTGCTCGTCTCCTCGAGGTTGTGGGTTGGTCTCCTGTCGCTCCTTCGCCCGCGACCATCGGCGTGGGATTGGCGACGCTGTGACTCACGGTCGCGTGTCGTAAACCATACCACCAGTGTCTTGCGCGTCGGCAGGTAGGATGTGGCATGCTCTGCTCTCGGCGGTGGGGTGTGGGCAGAGTGTACCTGCAGACAGATAATGTCGGCCGCGTAGTGGCTCATCTCCTCAAGTATGCGGTACCGTCTGGTGCTCCAGTCAAGAGCAGCGGCCGGACACTCGCTGAAGTTGTCGTTGTGTACACCTAGTGCTGTCGGAACGTCCAGAGTTCGAGCACGCGCACCAGCGCAGTTCCGACTGCTGGGGAGCGTTCGGAACGTCCAGCGTTAAGAGCGGGTACACCAGGTCAGTTCTGACTGCTACAAGAAAGTTCCACATCGGGGGGCAACCGTCAGGCCAGGCGATCCAGGAGACGTGGGTCACAATCATCTGGACGTACAAAGCCATGGCAGTACTGCATTTAAGCCGTGAAATTGTTTAGGAGACGCTCGTGCTGCCAATGATACAGCAAATTTGCACATCACACGAATAAAATGACAAACTTGTGACGTCCAGGAAGTCGATGTCACACATTCATGGCACAAATTGGTGTTGTATTGATCCAGATATGCTTGGAAATATGGACAAATTCCGTGAAGAAAAATAAGTACGTTTTTATATTTACATCACGGTGTACTGATACAACAAAGAAGAACCTTGGAGAACACTTGGTATCACATGTTCACTACCGAATTATCATTGTCGCAATAATACAATCAAGATATAAAATTCAGACCCAATGGAGTTTGATATGCTTAAATCCAAGATGGTGATAGCACAAGTCACAAAATCATGACAACGTGGACATGTGAGATTACATATGGCCGTGCAGATTGGCAGAGACATCGATAGATAAAGAGAGATAGCAACAGAGAGAGAGAGAGAGAGAGAGAGAGAGAGAGAGAGAGAGAGAGAGAGAGAGAGAGAGAGAGAGAGAGAGAGAGAGAGAGAGAGAGAGAGAGAGAGAGGAGAGAGGGGAGGAGAGAGGAGAGAGAGAGAGAGAGAGAGAGAGAGAGAGAGAGAGAGAGAGAGAGAGAGAGAGAGAGAGAGGGGGGGAGGGAGAGGGGAGAGAGAGAGAGAGAGAGGTATATATATATATATATATATATAGAAAGGGGAGGGAGAGAGAGGGGGAGAGATATATATATATATATATATATATATATATATATATATATATATATATATATATATATATATATAGAGATAAGATAGAGAGATAGAGAGAGAGATAGATAGAGATAGAGAGAGAGAGAGAGAGATAGATAGAAGAGAGATAGATAGAGATAGAGAGAAGAGGGGAGAGAGGGAGAGGGAGGAGAGATAGAGAGAGAGAGAGAGGGGGGGGAGGGAGAGGAGAGAGAGAGAGGGGGGAGGGGGGGAGGGAGGAGAGAGAGAGAGAGAAACGTGCGAAGCATACGTGTAGATTACCGTGCAAGTTCACATAGAGATCCGTAATGCATTGACACGTGTTTATTCCTCGCACTGGCAAATAGTCGGAGAAATCCAAAAGGTCTGAAGGGCGTACAACAGGGCGGGAACACTTACTCTGTGACAGAGCGTTCCACTGCATGATCCTGATGGAGGAGTCGTCGTCAGCCGGTTTGTGGTACACCGTAAAGTCACGTGTCAACAGCGGAGGTAGTCCAGTCAGCTGACGCTGGCAGTGGCGCTCCATCTCCTCTGACGTCATCGTCTCCGCCGGAAACGACACCGAGTCGTCATCGGTGTCGGCGTTGACGATTTTGGGCGCTGACGTGAAGCTGCCCATCCTGAGGAGGGTTTCAGGGGATAAGTTCCCTGTCGTTTAGAGGAGCGGGCCGCTATGGCTCCCCAGATACTTAGAACACCACCCAATACACACATGGCCCCCAGATACTTAGAGGGACGGACCACTATGGCTCCCCAGATACTTAGAGGGACGGACCACTATGGCTCCCAGATGCCTCGTAGGGACGGACCGCTATAGCTCTTTGGCATATGAAGTTTCCCCCGGACCGCTATGGCTGATGAAGTTTCCCGTTCACAAACATCAAATATCTTCACTCATCCGGCTTCAATGTCGATCTGCGTGCACCGATGCATTTGTGTAGAACAATGACAAATATGACGTCACTCGGACTTCACTCACGCCTGACCTATCATAACCTCATAGTTTGCATCGATAGCAAAAGGTGTCAAATGGATCAACTGATATGCATTCAGAATTTTGTGGAGATATCTCAACGCGATTTCAAACTATGCTGAATATTAGACAACGGGGTAGGTTTGACCGCCACCGGTTAATGCCGGGTTAAACCAACGGAATTCGCTTGAGCTATTCAGGTTCGAAATCGGCTTACTGTATTCAAAGATCTTAGGGCGGGGTGTGGTATCCGCCCGTACAAGTTTAAGTCTGAAAGAGTCCTACCGCAATAGGCTTACAGCCCCACCCCTGCTCGGAGCTGAGCTTGTTAAGCTCTTGTCTTTATCAGCACTAAACTCTTAAGCATTCTCAACAACAGTAAAGATTCCATCCGTGGGCACATCGTTAACTGCAACGGACTTCCCCCTCCACACATATCACGTTGATAGTAACACTAGTTTATACATAGCTAATTTTAGGTTCTCAGACAAGTTAGATTATGTCAATCAGGGTCGGTTACAAGGGGAGGGGCACTGGGGGCATGCGCCCCCATGGAAAGGTTGCATCCCTATGGCCGAAAAAGGCGCCCCTTCAGGAAGGCTCGTGGAGTGTACCCCCCCTCTCCCCGCCTCGCTCAACGGGTTTTCAGACAGAGACGCCCGTTCTAGAGGCCTTCCTTCCTTCTGTTTATTTTCTGTATGTTCGAGTGCACGCTCTTCACTTCACGCTACCTACCGCACTTCACGATTCGTTTTCCGCCGCTGGCTCCCCTCCGAGGAAATGTGCCCTCATAAACATCATTGGATCCGCCTCTGATGCCAATAGATGCTGTCATTCTGTCAAAGTAAATGCATTGCACTCAGCACCAGCAGTAATGTCCGTAGCGCAGCACAGACATACACTGGCGGTAATGGTTGTACCGCAGTATGTGCTGCAACGTGTCCCAAGGAGCAAGGGAAGTGTATTGACGAACAAAAGCTACAAGGAAGAAAGCATCACACACTCGACAATACCTACACAATATTTAGCAACCAGAAAAAAATTTACTTGGTAACTTCGAATGCACCTTTTCACATGCGTAGCAGGCTACGTGTTCTCATGGATGTGAGAATGTAAAAGCTATCACCCATATCGCGCGGGTCAAAGACGCATTGCCTTAGATAAGGCTGTGGGGTCTTGTAAACGCAATTCACTCCAAAGGCTGTTTTCGATAGTACATGTGCAGAAAGCCCACATTTTGCGAAGTTGCCGACATATGAACAAGCGTAGAAACGAACGCCTGCCAAGTTTATACTTGCATAGTAGCCATGCAGCCAATTGAGAAAAAAAATCAGAGGCCTAGTCAGGCTTTGCCATGACCTCTATTTTGGTGCAAGCGTCTTTCATTGGATATGATTATTCGTGAACCAGGAATGATATGCCAAGGTTGAATTTTCAATTGTGGTTTGACATCTGAACGGTAATGTAGGCACAAGGAAGAAGCCATGGATCGAACCCGGAGAAGGACGCAAATTGAAGTGATTATTGTGAAGCGTAAGTGGAACTTTTAACTGATTCGGCCCTTGGTGGTGTTCTGACCAGTGTCGGCCACTTGGTGACATGACGGAGGGCTGTTTGGTGACCAAACTGGACGGCTCAATTTTCAGCTGTACGAGCGCGAGAAGGTGTGCCATGGAAAGCATTTACTAAAACTTGTTGCAACAAATCCTTAGCGATTCTAGTCTGCCGTTGAATGTTATGAGCAGACACAGAGTATTTACGTGCTAGAATGTAATGGTGTGCAAATGTCAGACGATGTCGGAAGGTCCCACATGTTAAACGGAACATTCGCTTCTAACGATTCAAACCTGCACTGTTGGTCACCAGTGACATATAGGTTGGATGGAAAGAATGGAGTTGTTTGACACACTTGAAACACTTCATCTGATGGGCATGATGGTCCATTTCCTGTGAGTGCCCAGTCACTGCGGCATCCCAGGAAACGAGGAAGCAGATCATTTCGAAAAACAATTATTACAATTACCACATATCACAGAAATCCGACCACATTTTGACGCCATCAAACCAACAATACGACAGAACATTCGGCATTTTTGGAACCAACAATGGACTGGAACCAACCATGCACAATTACGACTCATCAAACCTGTCGTCGATAACTGGACCACATTATATAAAAAACAGACAATAATAAAAAGTTATATCGCGACTCCGCATAGGACATACTTTTCTCACCCATCGATATATTTACACTGCTTCACCTCGACCTTCATGCCCATCATGCAACACTCATCTTACAGTTTAACATGTTCTCCTACACTGTCAACAATACCATTGCCATCGAAAAACACTTACCAACTACTGCCGTACACACAACATTCCCTTTTCTTTGCCCACACTGTTGGGAGATAAACACCCCTTGCTCATCAATATACTTTTCATTTTTCTCAGAAAAAACCAACTTGCTTCAGAACTTATAACTTGACTTTCACAACATAATTTTAATTCTTTGTTTCTTTTCACGGCACGAAATTGCCTGAGGAGGCCGAAGTGCCTATGCTAATAAATAATAATAATGGAGTTGTGTAATTTCGAGATAGAAGCTTCTATCTCGAAATTACAGAACTCCATCCTTTCAGTTTCAGCCGCCTCCATGTGTCAGAAAACGTGGTGCGGTACGTGCTCCATACATGGAGCACGTACCGGCCTGCCCCTCACCAAGCACCAATGCTGAGGATATAGCCTCAGCACGTACCGGCCTGCACCTCACCAAGCACCAATGCTGAGGATATAGCCTCAGCACGTACCGGCCTGCACCTCACCAAGCACCAATGCTGAGGATATAGCCTCAGCACGTACCGGCCTGCACCTCACCAAGCACCAATGCTGAGGATATAGCCTCAGCACGTACCGGCCTGCACCTCACCAAGCACCAATGCTGAGGATATAGCCTCAGCATTTGAAACGTGTTGGCATCATCTGAACGTTGGCTAAATCCGATCACTCCCGAGAGATTGATAGAAGTGAGTAACTATAACCTGTTTAGAGTTGACCGGCCAAAGTAGGTCACATTTGTGAGTGGGCGTGGTGTGGTTGGTGTTTTGATGAGAGATAGCTTGAGAGTGACAGCATTACCACGACCTACTGCAACAACGGTGGCATCGAACATAGGATTGTTTAATGCAAAATTGTCGTGAAACAAAGACGACAGTTTTTGCTAGCTTCACTCATCACCCAACATCCATCAGTCATCATCCGTCGTTCAAGAAATACCATGATATCAATTGGATTTCATTTTTTCATTTTATTATGTTAGGCATTTCGGCCTGCTCAGGCCATTTCATGCCGTGAATAGAAATAGAGAGAAAACAAATATTATGTTCTAAAAGTCAATTTACAAGTCCTGAAGTAAGTTGTTTTTTTCGGAGAAAAATGAAAAGGAGATTGATGAGAAAAGGGTGTGTATCTCCTAAGAGTGTGGGCAAAGAAAAGGTGATGTTGTGTGCACGGCAGTAGTTGGTAAGTGTTTTTCGATGTTCATGGTAATGTTGACAGTGAAGGAGAATATGTGAAACCGTTAGATGAGTGTTGCATGATGGGCATGAAGGTCGAGGTGAAGCAGTGTAAATATATCGATGGGTGAGAAAAGTGTGACCTATGCGGAGCCACGATATAACTTTTTCCTCTTGTCTGTTTTTTTATATGATGTGGGCCAGTTTTCGATGACGGGTTTGATGAGAAGTAATTGTGTATGGTTTGTGGTTTCAGTCCATTGTTGGTTCCAAGAATGTCGAATGTTTTCTCGTATTGTTGATTTGATGGCGTCAAAATGTGGTTGGATTTCTGTGATGTGTGGTAATTGTAATGATTGTTTTGCGAAATGATCTGCTTCCTCGTTTCCTGGGATGTTTTCCGAGGGGCACATGCCGCCCCTCCCCCAGAACCCGCCGCTGTCTCTCTGCCTCCCTCCGTCTCTTCGTCACTCGACACAATGCTGACGCCAGGAATTTCACCTACACGTCGATTGAATGATCAGTGGCATAAAAATAAATCAGGAGCATAGAGAAAACGAATGGCACCAGTCCCGCATAGAAGGTGTGCCAGATCAGTCCAAAGGCGCGAGTGACCAGACCACAGGAGCGACGATCTCGAGACGAACTCCAACCTTGACTAGAGTGGCGCTCATCCCATCATAGGACAATAACCTGGTCTTCGGTGCGCCCTCGCCTTCCATTTCCTGGGCAATAGCCTTCGGCAACGAGGCGCACTGTGGGCTCAGGACGTGAACTCTACCATAATCAAGGGGATGCGAGCCTCGGATTACTACCCGAGGGTGCTATGATAACCATGATAACCGGGTGGGCAAGTGTTCATCAATCGAAACAGAAGGCCAAGGCCACCGGTCGAGTTTATGAATCGAATAAAAATCTACAAAATACTAAGAAAGACGGAAGACGAATATTCGTCCGGAGCGGACAGGCGCCTCTCTCGCCGGTACAGGCGCCTCTCTGGCCGGTACAGGCGCCTCTCTCGCCGGTACAGGCGCCTCTCTCGCCGGTACAGGCGCCTCTCTCGCCGGTACAGGCGCCTCTGCCGGTACAGGCGCCTCTCTCGCCGGTACAGGCGCCTCTCTGCCGGTACAGGCGCCTCTCGCCGGTACAGGCGCCTCTCTCGCCGGACGGCTCTCCGCCGGTCAGGCGCCTCTCTCGCCGGTACAGGCGCCTCTCGCCGGTACAGGCGCCTCTCTCGCCGGTACAGGCGCCTCTCTCGCCGGTACAGGCGCCTCTCTCGCCGGTACGCCGTACAGGCGCCTCTCTCGCCGGTACAGGCGCCTCTCTCGCCGGTACAGGCGCCTCTCTCGCCGGTACAGGCGCCTCTCTCGCCGGTACAGGCGCCTCTCTCGCCGGTACAGGCGCCTCTCTCGCCGGTACAGGCGCCTCTCTCGCCGGTACAGGCGCCTCTCTCGCCGGTACAGGCGCCTCTCTCGCCGGTACAGGCGCTCTCTCGCCGGTACAGGCGCCTCTCTCGCCGGTACAGGCGCCTCTCTCGCCGGTACAGGCGCCTCTCTCGCCGGTACAGGCGCCTCTCTCGCCGGTACAGGCGCCTCTCGCCGGTACAGGCGCCTCTCTCGCCGGTACAGGCGCCTCTCTCGCCGGTACAGGCGCCTCTCTCGCCGGTACAGGCGCCTCTCTCGCCGGTACAGGCGCCTCTCTCGCCGGTACGCTGCCGGTACGGGCGCCTTCTCGCCGGTACAGGCGCCTCTCTCGCCGGTACAGGCGCCTCTCTCGCCGGTACAGGCGCCTCTCGCCGGTACAGGCGCCTTCTCGCCGGTACAGGCGCTCTCGCCGGTACAGGCGCTCTCTCGCCGGTACAGGCGCCTCTCTTCGCCGGTACAGGCGCCTCTCTCGCCGGTACAGGCGCCTCTCGCCGGTACAGGCGCCTCTCTCGCCGGTACAGGCGCCTCTCTCGCCGGTACAGGCGCCTCTCTCGCCGGTACAGGCGCCTCTCTCGCCGGTACAGGCGCCTCTCTCGCCGGTACAGGCGCCTCTCTCGCCGGTACAGGCGCCTCTCTCGCCGGTACAGGCGCCTCTCGCCGGTACAGGCGCCTCTCGCCGGTACAGGCGCCTCTCTCGCCGGTACAGGCGCCTCTCTCGCCGGTACAGGCGCCTCTCTCGCCGGTACAGGCGCCTCTCTCGCCGGTACAGGCGCCTCTCTCGCCGGTACAGGCGCCTCTCTCGCCGGTACAGGCGCCTCTCTCGCCGGTACAGGCGCCTCTCTCGCCGGTACAGGCGCCTCTCGCCGGTACAGGCGCCTCTCTCGCCGGTACAGGCGCCTCTCTCGCCGGTACAGGCGCCTCTCTCGCCGGTACAGGCGCCTCTCTCGCCGGTACAGGCGCCTCTCTCGCCGGTACAGGCGCCTCTCGCCGGTACAGCGCCGGTACGGGCCTCTCTCGCCGGTACAGGCGCCTCTCTCGCCGGTACAGGCGCTCTCTCGCCGGTACAGGCGCCTCTCTCGCCGGTACAGGCGCCTCTCTCGCCGGTACACGCGCCTCTCTCGCCGATACAGGCGCCTCTCTCGCCGGTACAGGCGTCTTTCCGGAGAGCGGTGTGCCTTGACAATGTAGCGGTGTGCCTTGACAATGTAGGTCCTCTGTCTCTGTCGGAGAGCGGTGTGCCTTGACAATGTAGGTCCTCCTGTCCTCCTGTCGGAGAGCGGTGTGTCTTGACAATGTAGGTCCTCCTGTCCTCCTGTCCTCCTGGGTCCTTCGGCAACCACCCTTCGTAACATGCCGGTGATTATTGGCTGCATATGCTCCTCCCTCGACAAGATAAGCGTCCTTCTGGGCAGTTGGATGCTTTGAGCATGCAGGAGCTCTCCTTGGCCAGCCGGTGTGCTCGTCACAGTCAGATGCTTTTCCGGCCATGTGATTCATCTGTTGAAAATAAAGGCGCTGTTTCCGATGGCTAGTACCCTTCGTGCAAATTTACGGACCCTCTTGGAGCACTCCAGCGCCTCTCTGGACAGCACTAGTGCAGGCACGCTTCTGGGCGCCACTCTGCAGAACATAGACGCCCTTCTGGGCTAGGCGAGCGTCCCTCCTGATAATGTAGGCACACGCTTCGCAATATAGTGCAACAACCGGCCCATCATGACCAAATGACCATTGGGTCAGTTGGGCGCCTCTCTTGAAGGTGGAGGCACCCCTGTATAGGCCAGATGGGCATGTTACTTGGCAATATCGCTTCCCTGGTGGGGAAATATGAGCCGAAACGAAATATTTTATTACTTTAACCTCTTGGGTATAAAAGCAACCGCTGGGAGGGGGAGGGAAAAGAACCCCTCCCTGAGTGAACATGCTAATCGAGTGGAGAGTTCATGCCGCGGTGGACGTATTCTTGTTGCAAAAAAGGCGTAAATGATCATCCAACGATAACGCAAGAGAGGCACGCAGACTGTCATGCGCGACACAACTTTGTCAGATCATTGCCCCGAATGATTCATGGATTCAAATCGGGGAAACGGGTGTCTAATTGAGCATCTATGACAAAGAAAAGCACTATTCCCAAATAATGCCTCCAGACGATAAACAAGTAAGACCATAACGCATGCTAGTAAAATAAACATCACACATTTGCAGAATTACCCGGCAAAAGCGAGGAGAGGCCAAGGAATTTACTACAGCGGGGAATTCGCTTGGCGCACCGGGCACCATTCCCCCCCCCCCACGGGAGGGGGGGGGGGGGTGGAGTGAGAGCGTCACCAACTGAAACAAATCAATGGGGTGATCTCAGACCTCAGCAGATTTTCCAGCGAGGTGACTGCATGAAAAGAGAGGAAGAAAAGAGCTTGCCGTTGATCGCTCTTGGGGCACACCGTTCCGGGATGCCCTGAGTGGTGGAGATGGCGACGACAAAGCATGCCGAAAATGAAATTGTTGGTGGGCAATAGTGACCTACCACTGAAATTATTACATCTACGGATGCTTCGGGGAAATCTCCTGCCCAGTTCAAATGTCAAAATAGGCTCCGCTGGGTTTGCCACGTCCATTGGCGTAATGCTGCGTGTCGGAAATGTCGGTAATGTGTCGGAAGTCGGGAGACATGTGACCCTTCCCTGCCCCTGTGGCGGAGACCCTGTGGATTTGACGCTACATGACAGTCAGGAACGCTTCACAGTGGTGGTAGCCACGACCACATGTCGCACGGCAAGGAGCGCAGTGACACACAACTCGTGCAAATGCTAATATATGTTTAGTTTTAAGATCGCTTCCCACGTTCGTGACACGCAGTCTTCAGGTGGAATAACAGTGAAAATTGATCCAGCTTGGTGACACGCTTCGTGAGTAGGAAATAATCCAGAGGAGTTGGATGCATGACAAGATGGACTTTAGGTAATGCCGAGACCACTGTTCCCGCGCAACAGCCCCTCCACAAATTTACGACGCGCGTTTGTCACAAATACGTGAAGATCACGGTCACATAGGCAACAACTAGCGAAAGGAGCTGGTTATTGCCTACCAGCCAGGGAGTGAGGTTGCTGCTCGTAGTGAGAACCAATCCACATTTGAAAGTAACTACAGTATTTTACGTTATCGACAGCGAGTTGCTACAAAGTGGCCACAGGCACCTTTCAAATTGGGTGTCCATGATGGGTGTCATGCATAATAGCTACTACTAACTTATGGAAGTACACGTTCCTCGGAAAGAAAGAAAACTCCGTCCAGAAATTCAGCGTGCATGATGATTTCACAGTGGAACCTCATCAATACCATTTCAACATTTCTGGACATTGCACCATGTTTTGTTCACCGTTCATTCGGGGGCGGTTTCGTGTGGACATTCGTCGGCACAGGCCGTAAGTGCAGACCACCAAAGGCACTGCCACTGCCAACTCGTGAGATATAAAGCCCCAGCTCTTAACATGGGACAATTTTTCCGAGTTTTTTGTTTGTTTTGCTCAGTAGTAGATCATCGAAGGGTCAACAAAATGTTCATGTTTTAATTGAGACAATTCGAAAATCAAGATTATAAAAAGGTTACTTCTTATGGAAATTTCTTTGTTCTATTTCAGTGTAGACCTCGCACAGTCCGGCGTGTTTAACTACTAATTAACTACTAATTAACTACTAATTAACTACTCTGGTGCTGCTGTTCAGCTCTGAGCCCAATCTCACACACTGACTCTTTAGATTCCCGTGTTGGCACGCCGACTTGCGTGCAGCTGAACATGCATGTGGTACTTAATTGTGACTGAAGCCTCCTTTCAAGTGATACAGGCTATTTGATCTCAGCCTATGTCATTGACTTTTTACATATCTTAAACCAGAATTCGCATGGCGTGCTAATTATCATTTGCTGCATGAATAATTAATCAAAATTCAAGTTTCTCTTTCAATACGGCAAAAAAAGCGGAGACTGACCTAACCTCAGGTCAGTAACATTGACGATGCTTAAAATATTGTGACAGCAGCGTGGTTCGTATTGATGAAGGAACACCATGGTGTGAGTTTGGCGCTGATATGCCACAGCTACTCCGAATGACGGCACTTCACACATTTTGAAACATTACTCTCTTTGATCGCTTTCAGGCCCATGACCTTCGATGGTCGCAACCAGAAATGCGTACGATATGTAAAACCGATGCATAAAGTATGGAACGCTCACTTGACCTGTGTCCCGGAAAAACCCGAGGGGTGGGTGGCTCTCGAGAGCCCCCCCCCCGCCCCTCCGCCACTATGTCTACTTCTCTCCGGTTCCGAACAAGCCCGGTCGCAGGCCCACGTGAGAGTCGGCCAGTGCGTTCCCCTCGTCCCCAACACTCTTTGCTTTGGTCGCCACTATGCGGATTAGCGGTATTCCACAAAGGGTCGTCAGGTCACCATTCGTCATGTGTCAGCAGGTCACTAAACCGACCTCTGTCAGCCCTCAGGACACAATTCTCCGACAGGAGCGGCACCTAACACACCAAGAGGATCCGGCAGCGAGTGGGTTAGGACGCAACGACGATCGCCAACAGATGCTCCTGAAGTGCATTACGTAATAATATACAAAATCTATGGGAGCACAACAAATACATATATGCACAACTAGACCCACAAGGGGCACAAACAAGGGCCATGAGGAGAGTCCACAATCATCTAGCTTGTCTATTTGTTTCATTTAGTTATCAATATAAAGCAACTTCAGCGGTCATACGGAGGAAGGGTGCTCCACTGGCCATTGCCTGGCAACGCCAGCCGATCGTGGTTGTATCGGCCGGACACCCGGCGACACGAGCCTTTCATTCCGGCGGCGCCAACATTGGCTCACCTGGTCAGACATTGTGACAGTTTACGTCTGGCGGCCGTCCTCCTCTGCACCTCCTCCCAAAACTCCAGGTCCATGCCGGCGCCGGCTGGGGGGATCGGCGCGGTGCGACACGAGCAGCACCGTGACCGACGTGCGTGTCGCGCTGCTCCGGCGGCCGACGACCTGCTCCGGCCGCTCACGCCGGGCAGCGTGGCGTCGGACACACGCAAGTCGTCACCCCACGGACGGCGACACCCGCCAATTCAGTCGACAGCCGACAATAATGGCGGACAGCAGCGTCCCAGTGCTTCCCGTGCACACACCGGCGGGCCGAGGTCGGAGTCAGAGACCAGACAGCAGCCGAGATCGGAGTCAGAGACTGGACGGCAGCCGGAGTCGGAGTCAGAGACTGGACGGCAGCCGGAGTCGGAGTCAGAGACTGGACGGCAGCCGAGGTCGGAGTCAGAGACTGGACGGCAGCCGAGGTCGGAGTCACAGACTGGACACTAGCCGAGGTCGGAGTCACAGACTGGACAGTAGCCGAGGTCGGAGTCACAGACTGGACAGTAGCCGAGGTCGGAGTCACAGACTGGACAGTAGCCGAGGTCGGAGTCACAGACTGGACAGTAGCCGAGGTCGGAGTCACAGACTGGACAGTAGCCGAGGTCGGAGTCACAGACTGGATAGTAGCCGTGGTCGGAGTCAAAGACTGGACAGCAGCGGACAGCAGCCCACGGCCGACTGCGCGGGGGTGTGGTGAGGCCAGCCCGGTATGCTCTCCGACCCCCGCGGAGAGAGGCTGCCCCCGACGGCGGGTCAACACGCGTGCAGGCGGTGACACGCAGTGCGAATGGCCACCCCAAAC
This sequence comes from Ashinkailepas kermadecensis, assembly GCA_034440615.1. Taxonomy (NCBI): domain Eukaryota; kingdom Metazoa; phylum Arthropoda; class Thecostraca; family Neolepadidae; genus Ashinkailepas; species Ashinkailepas kermadecensis. The sequence goes on from JAOTOM010005050.1 coordinate 17,899, forward strand.
TGGGGGTCAGGGCACGGCCGATTGTGTGTGGATGCAGTGATCGGGTGGTTCCGATACGGGTCGCCAGCGAACGCCACCCCATCAGCTCTGTTTTGACACTGGCTGAATGGTCGGAAGTGGCCGTATTGTTTGTATTCGAAGACCGTGGCATGGTTACAAAGGTCACTGGGCATTGTAAGGGCAGAGTAGTGATTTGGGTGCAGTCAGTCTTCATCACAGCCGAAGACGCTCCCCGCAACGTTCCCGCCCTTTGAATGTGTCACGAATAATCGAATGGCATCATCTGATTACACGATCCAATCCGATCACGAAATGAGCACGATGATCGAATGTGATCATGGTGGGCGCAGGCGTTGGGAGTATCTAAGCGTTCCCAAGGGGAAGGGATTCAGTGCCTCCACGGCTGGTGCTTTTAATTTGCCCAATATGTAATCTCCGATAAAGATAAGCGCGATCAAAGCCCACATTTGGACGACCTAATCAACACGCCCAGTTCCGGATGCACCTCATCTTTACCACGTCGGCAGAAATCGCATTGATTTCCCATTCAATGTTCAACAAAATAACAGCACCTTACAGTTAAAATTGAACCAAGTATCAGTATGCTATTTACAACAGCAAACATAGATAATCATCAACACAACGTGATAGGAGAGCTATAGGCTTTAGAACGCACTTGAAATCCTGCTTGGCTTTTGCCAGCGCACATTTTGCTACCTTCCCCAGTGCAGGCGTTATTGCCTTTCAAAACGGAGAGTGGGAACAAAGGCGAGCGCATTGCTTGTAAAAAGAAATTGCATACAAAATATATAGATGCACAATGTTCTTTCCGGATCATTGGATGACCTTCCACGCCAGGTCAAAGATCCGATGCTTACAATATCAGCGATGCCTAAATTCTACTGCAGAATCTAGCCAAATTATAGGTGATATACACTTCAAGGATTCATCCCAATGCTTCGTAGCTTCTTACAATCTTAACAACATCCCACAATGCCAAGTTTGTTTTCATAGCGGCTGTGACCCCGGGCGGCTAAGTTAATGAAGCCATGGATGATCAGTGTTGCCATGGATGATCAGTGTTGCCCAAAACCGGCATTGGTAATGGCACTGCGGTAAATGAGCGATTAATGTGAATCCAGATACTAAAATAACTCGCTTATAGTGCTGTTTTTTATATACTTTTAAGGGGCGAGTGCCTCCTCAATGTTGGCTTTGCCCCCCCCAATAATTTTAACTTTTAACATGGGACCCTATGCAGTGTGCCCCGAATCCATTTGGGCCTGCCCATTGCCTTCATGTATTTTGCCCCCAATTATTTTCAGAATTCGATACATGTGCTCGCATATATCCGCTAACATAAGTGACGTTTTCTAAGCTCAACATTCTCAATGATCGCAAAGAACATTGTGGAGTCCAAAGACATGTGGTAACATGTTAGTCAAGTCCTCAATCATAAGGTATCCAAAAACACTGAAAATTACACTTGGGGTCGCTACGCAACGCCAAAGTGCGAACATCCGCGATTTCTGTTGTAAAATACGACGATGGTGTTCCATCTTATGGCGTAATAGTTCCATGAACTGATACCATCTGACAATCGTTGTTTCCAAAGGTTGCGGAAAGGCAACACTGAGCGGAGTTCGCCGAGCGGTTCTGAAATGGCCTCATCATCATCATCTTTACGACGGTCATTTTACGACGCATTCGATGGCTGGGCCATCTAGTTTCGTCAGCCCGATTGGTCGAGAGTGGACCCGGTAATCTCGCCGGTTGAGGGATTAGAACCCACGACCTTATGCTCAAGAGTCAAACACCCTACCGACAGAGCCGAGGAAACTTTGTCTGCTGCGATATTGTTCAAATGTATACACCTGCACTAACGGCGATCACTTTCTAGTAGTAGTAGTAGCAAACTTCCTGATTGAGAGCACACTTGCTGATAGAGTAGCACACTTTTTGATAGAGTAGCACACTTTCTGATGGAGTAGCACACTTTCTTATAGAGTAGCATACTTTCTGATAAAGTAGCACATTGGGAGTAGCACACAGCCGGAGCAGCACACTGCCGAAGCAGCACCCCAGTGAACATGCCGACAGCGGCCCGACGTCGGCCCGATGCTCGGCCCTACGTTGGGACGATGTCGGAACGCTAGCGGCCCGTTGTCGGCTGGGGAGTGGAATGTCCGTCCATACCGACACGCAGCCGACACTCAGCCGACATGTAGCCGACATGGGGCCGATGTCGGAAAGATGTCGCGCTGCTGTTGGGACACTAGCGGCTTGGCCAGTTGTCGGCCACCAAGTTGTCGGCTTGGGAGTGAAATGTTGGACAACGGCCCGACGTCGGCTGGCCGCTATCGATTTGTCGAACTCAACCAGACATATTTTATATTCCAGGTCAGTTTGCCGATGTCGGGCCAACAGCGGCCCGATGTTTGTGTGCCGCTTACGAGATGCCGAGCTCGCCCCGACACATGCCGACAGCGGGCCGACATCGGCATGTTTACTGGGACACTGCCGGAGTAGCACATTGTCGGAGTAGTACACTGTTGGAGTAGCACACTGTTGGAGTAGTACAATGTCGGAGTAGTACAATGTCGGAGTAGCACAATGTCGTAGTAGCACAATGTTGGAGTAGCACAATGTTGGAGTAGCACAATGTTGGAGTAGCACAATGTCGGAGTAGCATAATGCCGGAGTAGCACAATGCCGGAGTAGCACAATGCCGGAGTAGCACACTGCTGGAGTAGCACAATGTTGGAGTAGCACAATGTCGGAGTAGCACAATGTTGGATTAGCACAATGTTGGATTAACACAATGTTGCATTAGCACAATGTTGGATTAGCACAATGTTGGATTAGCACAATGTCGGGGTAGCACAATGTTGTAGTAGCCAGTGTCAGAGTAGCACACTGTCGGGGTAGCACACTATCGGAGTATCACAATGTCGGAGTAGCACACTGTCGAAGTAGCACAATGTCGGAGTAGCACACTGTCGTAGTAGCACCATGTCGGAGTAGCACAATGTCGGAGTATCACAATGCCGGAGTATCACAATGTCGGAGTATCACAATGTCGGAGTATCACAATGTCGGAGTATCACACTGTCGGAGTCGCACAATGTCGGAGTAGCACACTATATGAGTAGCACACTGTCAGAATAGCACACTGTCGGAGTAGCACAATGTCGGAGTAGCACAATGTCGGAGTAGCACAATGTCGGAGTAGCACACTGTTTGAGTAGCACAATGTCGGAGTAGCACAATGTCGAAGTAGCACAATGTCGGAATATCACAATGTCGGAGTAGCATAATGTATGAGTAATACAATGGCGGAGTAGCACAATGTCGGAGTAGCACAATGTTTGAGTAGCACACTGTCGGAGTAGCACAATGTCGGAGTAGCACAATGTCGGAGTAGCACAATGCCGGAGTAGCACAATGTCGGAGTTTCAATAAGCGCTAGTCCGAGCGGCGTCCAGCTCAACCCGTTATTTTATTAACTTTTCCCGGCTCTCTGCAGACAAGAGTCGCAAAATAATTCATCTCAAAAGTTTCCCATCCGAAGCAAACAATCTTTGACGTTCCATATTACGTGACATACATGAGTCAAGTGTTTAATTAGACTTTGACCGGTTGTAACAGCTTAGTTATCATAATTTAACTTACGACCAGCTGGGTAGGAGTCGTCCCCCTATTCTTCTGTGTGGGAGCCCCACCATGATTTTTCCTGTCATTTGGCTCGAAAAATAACGGCCAGGGCGATGGACTTTCAGCGACTTCCAATAAACATCTGAAGTATCTTGTAGCGAAATGGCATGCAAAGTGCAGCTCCAGTGAACTATTAACAACGAAATGCTATTTTTCAAATCGTGCCATACTAACGTGAAAAATACCGTACAAAGTGAACCACACGCGGAGACGTAGATGCCACTTTCAAGTAACACTCATCATTTTCAAGTGCTCCTGCATGTAGTGACTTCGTTTATCGTGCGAGTGTTATTTTAAATGTGATGCAGTTAGAATGCGGCATTAATATGGTTAATATGGACCTGCGTCGCGGAATGTGATCCGCGCGGCCCGCTTGGTGAAATACATAATGCGCTGTCTCTTCAACCTAGCAATGTTTCTTGGTGGTAAGAATGATTCGGTGTTTGTGTTTTGTTTATGTAAGAACACTTTCGTCCATACACGCGATCTGATATGGCCAATTTCTAGCCTATTCGCATGCATTGGATGCAGAATATATACCGTTTGGTCAAATTGGCAACACAGAAATACATTGATATTTGGTGATGCATTTGGTTCTGATATGATATAACTCTAGCTAAGTAGATGCCTTACGTTTGGAAACATTCTACTACTTCGCATATATGTATGTGCGAATTGTTGGAATTAACTTTGATACACATCGCATGGACCCAAGCAGATACTTCAAAGTTTTCGAATGTATTTCTCTTGACACGCGCCCTGGAGGCTCTCTGAAAATTACGCGCACTGGAGGAGGGGACGGATTCCGCCCCCCCCCCCCTAAGATCTCGGCTCCTAGTCAAGCTAGAGTAACGAAATTTTCAGTGTACATGGGTAAGTAAACTTTATTGTATGCAAATCTCATGACCTTAGGTCAATATCTTCAAGGTTAAATGAGGTCAAATATGTTACAATCGCTTGTTTGGCGTGGTTTGGCTTGACATTGTTATCCATCACTGAGATTGTGTTTAAATGCTCAAAATGGGCTTCAATGATGCTTTAGACATGGAAAATGATGCAATACAGATGGTAGATGGGGCATTTGATCTCAGGTAATATATATATATACATCAGCACTTTATCAGGTCAGTTACCTGTTCCAGTTACCGGAACCGGGCCGCCCGCCCGACTGCTCCGTCAGGCAGCTCGGCGCAATCGGCTTCGCGAAGAAAGGAGTGAAATACATGAATAAAGTATGGATACGCTTAGGTGCACAATGACAAACAGTAGTTCTCAGAATGTGTAGGAAGTAACATGCAAAGCGACATCAATCGCATGACAGTCATTTGCATTCATGACAACATTCCAGTTGACCAAGTTTGGTTCCATTAAACTGTCATGAACTTGACCTGATTTGACCTCGGTGACCTAACATGACCTTGAAACTATATAGCATATCAATATACATCAAACAAGTCGCTAGTGTTGCCCTTTTCCCAATATACCGGAAGCACATCAGCGTCGATTTTTGTAGTCTGTCGCTACGAAATGTTTTGACTTTAACGGCCCCTAACTCGAAAAAAAATTTCGGCCGATTTCCATTTGCTTTAAACGACGCGCCGATCATTTCTAAGCAGGTACGCAAAAATGGTGTATATCGACCGGTAAAATCTGGAGATATGTACGAAAAACTGGAGGGGTGGGCGGATTTCCCCCCCCCTCGAGTGCGCGTGTTAAGCTGGTTGGTGGTCTTCTATACATTTGAAGGTCGCGCAGCTTTATGCCTAGCAGAACTCCACGAAAGCTCAAGACAGCATGAGCGCAAGCTCACACGACTGCATATCAAACACTCATGCACAGTTCACTCATACACCGCATGCGAACAGCATCTTGTGGCATGCACATGCGTAATGTGTCGTATAGTGAAGCGCAATCCGACTAAATGCACCGAACACACAGCTAAAACCTAACAACAGTTCATTGACACACGTTCGCCGCCCCGGAAGCGTCTCGAGGAGGTGATGTTCCGTCCGGTGGTGTACGGGGCGTCCGGTGGTGGGTAGGACGTCCGGTGGAATGTATCAATAACAGCGAACACAGCGCGCTTCGTTGCTGATTAATGTCGCCATTGCTTGGAGTGACGAGGAGCAAAGCCTATCAATATACTTCGGCGATGGCAATGATATTCAAAATGCTTTGAACAAAAAACTTTTCTTGCTATAATGAGCATCATATAATTAATGGGCATGCGTCTGCTCATTTTTTTGCCTTTACCAAATATCATACAACGCAAATATCAAATTGAATTATAGCGCACTCCTGGTCTCGACACCGCGGTAGACGCGGAAGGGCAGGGGCACGTGGCCCCCAACACTTGGTAAAGTTGAACATTACGGCTCTGGCTTTGCGTGGAAAAAATCGATCTATAATCCATCTCGTCCCCACTATTCCCAAATCTGTTGCGATGCCAATGTACACTTCATACCATTACGACATCCTCACATATCTTGCAATCTGTCCCTCCTGCTGCCATGTCACTGGAATATTTCATCACAATTATTCCGGCTTGTATTCCAGAAATTGCACTCGCCCTGGGTGCCTCCGTAATGCCGCCTCCGGCGGTGAAGCGATCGAGTGAGCTCACTTGCATATTGTCAACATTCTCTAAGACGGCAACTCCTTTCAGGTAGACCGTGCGGTTCAAATCACAGGCATTTAGGCAGACTAAATTCTGAAAAATTGCATATCGACGTCATGATCGAGGCGACAAAAGCGGGAATATTCCGGAACGGGAATATTCCCGCGGGATAAGAGGGAATAAGCGGGAATATGCGGGAATTTCACCGATTCAGCAGCGTGTTTTCCCCTGTCGACTTAAAAGCACAACTCTACATGTTTGATCGGTTTGAGATCAGCTTGTCCTAGCAAGCTGTTTCCTGTTCCTGAGTTTCATGTTGATCACCATTTGTAATCTATGAGTAAGTAGTCTTCAACTCTCCTTCAACTTCAACTCCAGGTTTCAAGTACCTGAGGTGAAGCCTGGATAATTTCAAGCTCAGCAGTAAAACAGAAAGTATATTTCATGGACATCACTAAACCGCTGGAAGGATACAGGTGAAAATTATCAGCATGATCTCCCAAGTATTGGCAATCGCAGTTTATGTACGCAACAGAAATGTGCAAGTTAAATCAATTCAGACCTTTTAACCCTATCATATCTTGTCATAGCCTGACCGTCGAATTTACTTTGAGTCTCTCGGCTTGCTCAATAGCAAAAAGGGCATGTCGAGACATTCATTATGCAAATAATGTACAAAGTATAACAATTTTTGTTCTCCAGGGTATTGCAATTTGAAACAAAGTATGAATAGAACATAGTCAGGATTGAATGGGGTGAAACAGAGGAATAAAACAAGAGAACAATAGCATAAGTGTACTAATTTTGCACATACAAGAGCCTTATCGAAATGAGGGGAACAACGGACGAGAGGGGGAAAAGATGCTGGCTCCAAATACGAGTGAGAAAAATGAGCCGATTTGTGGCACCAGGTGTGTGCGGCTACGTTAATGAAAGGAACTATGCCAGGGTGGCTTGGCTGTGAGGCAACCTTCCGCAATGTTGTTGATAAGCCAACAGAGAACTGAATTTCCTTTACTCTCGTATTAATGATGATGCTTACTACATATCCGCATCGATAACGTTATGCAACATTACTGCTTCGAGTACACCAATGTCGAAAGTCGTGCTGTTCAGGCCCCATTGTTCAGTGTACACAGGGAGGCTGGAGCATAGAACAGCTTTAGCTCCGGTTTCTTGACGACATATGTGAAAGCTTCCAGGTGCATTGAGCAACCAGTCGTGTGTAAGAGACCGCGGATAATAGAGTAGCAGGCACGGAAGCCGAGGCGGTCGGGAGAATGGAAGTCACGAACGACAATTCTCCACGGCACAAGCCACGTGAGGCAGCCGCGCGTCGGCTCCGGCCGGGACCAGCAACATGCAATCCAACGACTTCCTCAACAGCAGGAAACAAATAATCAGTCCGCATGCGTCATACGGTGCCGGCGGCCAGGGCTGCTATTCTGCACGGTCGCACGCTTCACGGGCGCACTTTCTTCCGCCAAACAGACAACTGATCTCAGCCACACCGGTGACGGAAATTCGCCGCTGCTGCATCGCACCACCTCCTGGCGCCAGCAGGGCATCGGCACACACCTGGCCTCGCCACCTGCCACCCGCCACCTTCCCACGGCGCGTGGCCGACACACACGACGCCACCCACCTGACGATGTACATCAGCAGCTGCTTGGGCGGAATGTAGGCGCCCTTGTCGTCGCTGAACGCGTTGGGGTGCTGCCGCCGGCTGATGGACTGCTTCGCCAGCTGCTCCGCCACGGCCATTGACTCACGTAGCTCGGACAGGTTCATCATGCTGCTGCCGGCTGGGCCAGTGCCGCCTCTGCCAGCCACGCCGCGGCAGAGCGGCCGCCTCCTGGGACGTCTGGTCTGCGCCGGCCGCCGTACGCCGGTCGCGGCGCGATGAACGCCTGCCCACGGAACTAAGCCGGGCTCGCCGCGACGAACGGCTTATAAGGCGGCCGGCGGCGGGCCGGCGCCGCCCCGTCTCCGCCGTCTGAAGGTCTCGCCGTCACCGCCGTCGCCGAGACCCGCCACTATGCTGGCCGGTACGGCACCCCACCGGCGAGTAAGGTACTCAACCGGCGGCTACGAGACTCTACTGGTGGGTACGGTACTCTACTGGTGGGTACGGTACTCTACTGGGAAGTACGGTACTCTATTGGCGAGTACGGTACTCTACTGGTGTGCACGGTACTCTACTGGTGTGCACGATACTGTACTGGTGTGTGCCAGTGCTCTACTGGTATGCTCGGTACTCTACTGGTGTACACCGCACTCTACTGGTATGCTCGGTACTCTACTGGTGTTTACGGTACTCTGTTGGTGCGTACGGTTCTCTACTGGTGTGCACGGCACTGTACTGGTGTATATGGTACTCTACTGGTACGTACAATGCTCTAATGGTAAATACGCCACCCCATTGGAGGGTACAGTACTCCACTGGCGGATACAGCACGGCCTCCACTGGCAGGTTCAGCACTCGACTAGATGCGGTGCAATGCTCTAATGGCAAATACGCCACTCCATTGGAGGGTACAGTACTCCACTGGCGGATACGGCACGGCCTCCACTGGCAGGTTCAGCACTCCACTAGATGCGGTGCGGAATTTCACTGTTAGTTATGGCATTAATTGGAAGTCACTGCACTCGATTGGCTGGCACGGCACTCTACTGGTCGATATGCGGAGATTATTCCGGAAGCCTTTGTATTGCCGATGCTACTTTGAAATACACAAATATACTTTGCTATAAATAGATCATAAATATATGTAATAAATCAAAATAAATGCATAAATATTTCAGCAATTAAGATATCCATACCATAATTCATATTTAAGAAGTCAATATATCTTAATAAATAAACAAACATGAAGTAATAAATAAACATGCACGTGAATCAACAAATACACATGAGTTATATACATTTCATGAAATGTATATTTGAGATGAAAAAACATACAGGCTATATACATCTAAAAATGAAATATATACATATATATATATATATATATATATATATATATATATATATATCAACAGAAAACTGAATCCCATGCCAACGCAACGGCTATGTTCATATCCCTAAACCACGTCATGTCATGCCACATGTCAACATCATTACGTCACTGGCAGAGCTGTTAGTGACGTTATGGAAAACAGATGTCCATTAGGTTCGGTCGACAAAAACCGATTCAGGTCGAGTAGCAAAAGCTTTATGGTGACAGTCCGAAAACATTCTATGAATTCTCCACACTTTTTCAAATGAAAACCCATACAGTAACAGCGTGCTCCAGTTTCCGATTTGGCACGCCCCGCGGCGTTGAAGTCTCCATTGGCCGTGCTCCGGAGGCCGGCCCCTAACTCCGGGGGTGGGTGGGTGGGGGGTGGGTGGGTGGGGGGTAATTGGTGGGCGGAAGAAGCGCCCGGAAATGATATCTGACGTCAATTTGGCGTCATTGAAGTAACTATCGCCGGAGTAATGTGAAGATTCCCACTGTGGCATTACCTATCGCATTAGGGAGTGTGCCGACCGTGGCCCGCATGGCCTCGGTTCTGTAGCGGTCGGGTACAGTGTCAGAGATCAGATCATATCGAATCACACGGCCTGGGTGCCAGGCGACGCCGCTGATTCCTTGACGCTCGTCCCCAGGGACCAGGAACAATGTCGTGCTTGGCCGGTCCGGATACGTGCCAGGGGATGTGTTCGCCGGTCCGGATACGTGCCAGGGGATGTGTTGGCCGGTCCGGATACGTGCCAGGGGATGTGTTGGCCGGTCAGGATACGTGCCAGGGGATGTGTTGGCCGGTCCGGATACGTGCCAGGGGATGTGTTGGCCGGTCCGGATACGTGCCAGGGGATGTGTTGGCCGGTCCGGATACGTGCCAGGGGATGTGTTCGCGCAAGAAAATATGTCACACACCATGCACGGAGGCCCATACTGGATTGAAAGCCAGGAAACAATCGAAAATCACTGACGAAAAGTATCCGTGAGGAAAACAATAGCAGACTTTAGGTATTCGTAACACCTAGTTACAGTCCTAGACAAATGAAGGGATCATCGAATCATCGGATTATCCGACATCGGCGCTAACATGGATCCTGTAGGAGAATGTGTTGCACATTTTATCCCAGATTCCGGCAAGGTACGTGATATATTCCGAGAGCTATAAACTGTGGCGAGTGAGTAAGGTAGCGAAGGTACGGTCATAGGAGCAGATGGCAAGGCGGTTAACACACATATAGCCGGTGGTGTGGTGATCATCTGAGCTGTTCAATGGGAGACCAGTCCATTGGCATATCCGTCAATTAGATTGAAATGAGCTTAATGTGAGGTAACCCTCCCGGAATTTGAATGGCTCAACAGTCGGATCTGAATCGAAATTCGTGACCCGCTCGGACAGTTTCTGCCTAAAAACCTAAAAACCATGCATATTGTTGTCCTTCCGACAACATCTGGTCAAATTGGCAAAATGGATGGCATTATGATGATGATGATGATGATGATGGGTGGTCTGAGCTTGGATGAGATATTACTGTGCGTACTGGCACAATCTGTCCAAGATGGACTAGGTCAGTTAGACAAAGATATGATCTTTGAACATAGCCCACATAAAAATTGGTCTTTACACATGGCACGATGGCCGGCTATAGCTGTTCGGTTGCTGGTCGTGTCCACAAAAGCTCCACAGGATGCTTTTCAGGCTCTGGTTCAAATTGTTGTTGACCACTAGAAACCCATGTGACTCCAGCGCAAACGCAACCCAACTTGTTCTAACGGTCCAAACAATATGCATTACAGAGTACAACTTTTGGGGAAGCAACCTGCCACGGCCCAACACGTCGCCAGGCGTGTGATTGCCTGGCACTGCCGCCAGGCGGAGAAGCCTGGAGTCACCTGAAATGGCCTCTGCTGGCATCGGCGTCGACTCTGATATACACACTCGCCAAAAGCCGCTGATCTGATCCGAGAGGATCGGCTCCAGAGACAGAGGGAGCAAACGTGGGCACGGCGCACGCAAATTGCGCCGCTGCGCCGCTGCGCCGGCGGCGCACCCTAAAAACCGGCGGCGCAGCGGCGCCGGCGCGAATTCTCAAAAACCGGCGCAGCGGCGCGCGGCGCAGGTAAAAAATCCGCGCCGCTGTCCGCGCCGCTGCCCAGCTCTAGCGAGCGATAAAAGACGACCTAAGAATCCGACGCGGCAAACACATATGTACCTGACTATCTGTTACGTGTAGTATTTTAAGTAATTATACTAACCATGCGGCAGATTACACTATGCGGCAGATGACGTGCCTCTGGAGGATCCTGAGGAGGAAGAGGAAACTCAGATTCAGTGGGCGGGGCCAATCTGGCTAAATTTACCGCCGGCCGAGCAATATAGCTGACGGGCCATAGTTTCATCTTTAATGTGAATACCCCCCCGACGAGGCACCACCTTTACGTGGTGGGGGGGATTGGGTGCCCTTAGGACCCAGAATCCCAGTCCATCGGTGAGCCGGCGAGGGGTCAGACTAGGAGTGCCTCACTCGTCCTTCCATCCGTACGCTCCCATTCCAACGCCCATCTCATCCCAACATCCATATCCTTCACCTGGCCCTACAACACCAACTATCCCTACTATGAGCAGGCAGGACAACTTCCCCGGTCCTGCCCTCCAGCTCAGTTTTATCGGGGTAGCCGCGCCCCCTCGGCACGTCCCCCGGGGTTGACGGAGTCCTGGAGGTTGAGGTCCCCCGTCGCACGGTGCTAGTTGTGACGGGGGACCAACACGCCTCTTTGGTCCTGATATCCCGGAGGGGCGGGCGGGCCCGTGGGGCCTCACGCGGGCCAAGTGGCCGGTCGCCTCGGGCCGGGGACCTGGGAATTTTTCCCAGTGTCCGCCGGCCCGGCCGGCTGGGGTCAAGGGGTGGACGGCGCTGGATCCGGGTCGGGGTGGTGAGTCCCTCTCTCCCGGCCGGGCGAAGGCGCCGTCTGCCCAGTATAGCTCCTCGGGCGCCTGGCGTCCTCCCGTCCGCGGGGCCCAGGCGTCCCCCCCGTAGGGCCCCTGTGTGGTGGGGCGCCCGAGGAGCAGAAACCAAGCATACTACATGGATTCGTTCAACACAAAAACCCATCCTGGACCCCGTGGGGACCAGAACACCGACTTACCCAGTGGAAGTCGCACCACCAACCCGACACCGGCAGAGGCATACCGCCCTACACGTTCTCCGCGCAATCCACCTAGCAGAGATCAGCATCTTGGTCACACCAGTATCACGTCGGCGTCAAGAAAAACTATACCACGCATTTTAATATTTAAATCCATTGACCCAGACAAGACCCTATCATCACTCTCGCCCTTCCAGCGTAAGAGAGGATGTGACCGCTTCGGGACCGTCACGCGCTGTGACAAATTACGGGACGAAGGGATAGAGGTGGAGTTTCAAAATCAAGAGGACGCAAGGAGGGCTTTAGGCATGGACAAGTTCATTTACAGCATACGAACCCCAGATGGCACTAGAGACATCGCCATTCCAATAAAAGTTGAACCACATAATACGAAGAATTTCTGCAAAGGAGTGATCAACTGTTACGATCTAAGGGACGTTTCGGAGGCTGAGATAGTTGACGGATTAACAGAATATGGTGTGGTAGAAGCGCAAAGAATGAAGGTGCGAAGGGGAAGGGAACTCCAACCCACTAATAACATCATCCTCACTTTCAGCTCCACTGACCTGCCATCAGCAGTGCAAGTAGGCTACGTAAGAGTAAAAGTGAGAGTCTTCGTCCCGAATCCAATGAGGTGTTTCCGATGTCAGCGGTATGGCCATACAACTCGATACTGTCGCGGCCGCCCTGCTTGTGGAAAATGTGGATCACCAGATCACACTCTTGAAAAGTGCGAATCGCAGAATGTGTGGTGTGTGAACTGTGGTAGGACACAAGTGCCACACACAACCTCTGACAGATCATGCCCAACGTACATCAAGGAAAAAGAGATATTGTCGCTGAAATGCACGAGGAATCTGTCCTTTCGGCAAGCCCGTGAGGCATACGACGAAAACCACCCGAAAGTGTCTTACGCCGAGATGACTCGCGGTAGCCTAACACACTTTCCACAACAGTAGCCCACCATCACCACGCAGCTGCTTGTCCAACTTAGCACTTTGTTGAGTTCGTTTGGTATTGCTTGTACACCTTCCACGGGATCGGAGACACCTGAGCTGCATCACACAGTTCAGTCGTCTAGGCCGGAGCAGGCCAAAGAAACGTCAACCCGAGAACGACCACGGTCTTCTGAGATCTCAGAGACACAAAAGGAAGGAGACGAGTGGACCCTGGTACAGCGTGCCAAAAACACTTCAAACTCCCGGATACTCCTTCCACCACACCCAATATTCCCACATCCAAGGTAACCCATCCCGCATCACCGCGATCAACCCCTGCTCCTCCCCCTCCTGCTCCTCCCCCTCCTCCCCTTCCCCCTCCAACGTTCTGCTGTACATCATCGAGACGCATCCCTGTCACGCCTCCACCAGTGACACGAGACCCGAAGGCCAGTGTTCGCCAAGCAGCCCCGGACCTGGGACCGGTTGGCCGGGCGAGCCGAAACGCGTCTCCAAGCGTACAGTCGACAGCCCATGCCACCCAGCTGACAATCCAGTCGACATCGGCACCTCACATTCCACCACCCATCCCACCACGTGGGGGCGATGCTCCGGCATCCCCATCCCCGATCAGAGGACGGAAGCGTGCTCCATCTTGGCAGGCATCCCCTACCGACGGAGCAAGCCCTAGGGGAAGGTCACGGACCCACTCTTGTTCCACGAAGTTCCAGTGACCGCCCTATTAGTCACTCCATCGTCTTAACTCGTTTTAACTGGCTTCTTTTACGGCAATTTTACAGTGGAATTGCCGAGGTTTGAAGACTTCCGTTTTTGATCTTGTGACCGTTTTAAATCGGCACAACCCTGCAGTCATCTGTCTCCAAGAGACAAAGCTGGCACCACAGGACACAGTGAAACTCAAATGTTACCAGGTGTACCGTAGCGATGTACACCCTACACACATTTCGCATGGAGGCGTGCTACTTGCCGTCCACCACAGCATACCAGCACGTGAGCTGGTCCTCCGAACATCTTTGCAAGCGGTCGCAGCGCAAGTTACGCTTGACCACACCATTGCATAACCGTGTGCTCCCTGTATCTGCCTCCTGGAACATCATTCCCTACTGCGGAGCTGAAACAGCTACTAACGGAGCTTTCACCACCTGTTCTGCTACTGGGAGACTTCAATGCCCACCACACTGCTTGGGGATGTTCGGATATCAGCATACGGGGTCGAATCCTGGAAGATTTAATCTTGAACGAGCCACTCTGCCTCCTAAGCACAGGTTCGCACACTCATCTGGCGCTGCCATCGGGCCGGACATCAGCACTAGACCTGAGCATAGCCAGTCCTGAACTGGCTCAGCAGTTCGAATGGTCAGTTCATGATGACTGCCTGGGAAGTGACCACTATCCGATATGGTTGACTTTTCGGAGAACCGTAGTTCTGGGAGTACGGCCGCCACGTTGGAACTTAAGGATGGCAGATTGGACCAGTTTCGAATCCCGGGCACAGATGGCTTTTACAACCGACATTGAAAATAACTGTATTAGTGTGGAAGATTTTACATCACGACTACTCCAGTGCGCCAATGAGTGCATTCCACGCACCTCTGGCACCCCACGCCGTATTCCAGTTCCCTGGTGGACCGAGGAATGCAAACAGGCTATCTGCGACCGCAAACGGGCTCTTAAGGAGTTCAGCAAACACAGCACTAAGGCTAATATGCTAGCGTTTAAAAAGGCCAAGGCACTGGCTCGACGAACAATACGTGCCGCGAAGCGTGCATCCTGGCGAGAATATATAGGGAAGATTAACCGAACAACACCAACCTCCGAAGTATGGTCGCGCATGAAAAAGATTGCTGGTCGGTTTAATTCAGTCCCACTCCCGGTCCTCAACATCAGAGGAAATATCATAACCGATCCAGGCGAGGTAGCCAACCACATTGCTTACGCTATTGCGAAGCGTAGCCAACCTACCGACCCAAATTTCCTGCAACACCGTGCTCGGTGCCAGAAGGACGAGATCAGTTTTAACACAACTGAACAACTGCACTACAACCTGCCGTTTACTCAAGCTGAGCTTGTCTCCGCACTCAGCCAGTTGAAAAGTGTGTCTGAGGGACCGGACGCAGTACACAATGAAATGCTACAGCACCTACCGACGCGCGCAAAACATATTCTTCTCACCATCTTCAACAGACTGTGGACAGGGGATGTTTCCCACCAGCCTGGCGGAAAGCAATAATAGTACCAATACTAAAGCCCGGTAAAAGCGGCGATGACCCTTCTCACTACCGTCCGATATCGCTCACTTCATCATTGTGCAAGCTGATGGAGAGAATGGTCAGCCTTCGACTGACTTGGTTCCTAGAAGCCCAGAACATTTTAACCAACGACCAGTGTGGCTTCCGGAAAAATCGCAGTACGGTAGACCACGTTTTAAAGCTGGACACATAGATTCGTGTGGCTTTTGCAAAGAACAAGCATTTGGGGGCAATATTTTTCGACATTGAAAGCGCCTTTGACACCGCCTGGAGACACGGCATCCTGCTTAAGATCCATAAGTACGGACTCCGTGGAGCTTTGAGCATGTTCTTAAAAAAATTCATGACAGACAGACAGTTCTGTGTGCGTGTGGGTAACCAGGTTTCAGGTTGGATGCACCAAGTCGAGGGAGTTCCCCAGGGCAGCGTCCTGAGCACTTCTCTCTTTTCTCTTATTATGAACGACATCGGCGACTCACTCCCCTCATCATTTGGGCGGTCTCTTTTTGCTGACGACTTTGCTATCTGGTTGCACGGCTCGTCACCCCATCTTATGGAGCGACAGCTTCAACTTGCTATTTTCCGCCTGGAGAAGTGGGGACATACAAATGGATTCAAGTTTTCCATAGCTAAAACAGTTGCAGTACATTTCTGTCGACGTATGCGTAACTGCCCAGACATGGCGTTGAGATTGTACGGGCAAGATGTGCCTACAGCATCAGTGGCTCGTTTTCTTGGTGTGCAGTTCGATCATCGTCTTACATACAGAGAACATATCAAAACACTCCGAGACAAATGTTTTAAAGCACTTGCGATATTGAAGTGTGTATCTCGTACGTCATATGGCGCAGATAGAAAGACACTACACCTGCTGTATCGTAGTCTGATCCGCTCGAAGCTCGACTACGCTTGTTTCGTATACGATGGCGCGTGTGTTACTACAAAGCGAACGCTTGACCCAGTACATCATGCTGCGGTGCGAATAATTACAGGTGCATTCCGCACCTCTCCCACGGTTAGCGTGCTAGCAGATGCGCATGAGCCTCCACTGTCCATGAGACGCGACATGCTGGGTCTGCGATACGCCTGCAAAATGCGACAGTTCCCGACACACTCGTCATATCCGGCGGTCTTTGCTCATGACTTATATGCTGTCCTTCGAAATCACATTAGGAGAGGAACTCCTTACTGTGTGCGAATGAGGACGCTCCTGGGACGAATGGAAATACGACTACAAGGAATTCGAAAATATGAAGAACTGTCTACTTCTCCGTGGGAGCTGATCTCCCCCTCTATCGATATTTCCCTCGCGGACATGAAAAAACAAGATGTCACAAAAGAGGAGCTAGACTCACACTCGCTAGAGCATATGTCCACAACGTATCACAAACACCTCATCACCTACACGGATGGCTCGAAGATAAACACCGGAGTGGGTAGTGCCTTCGTGAGAGGATCCGTCACAAGATCATTCTCCCTACCGTCACACGCCACGGTCTTCACTGCCGAGTTGATCGCCATCAACAAAGCACTAGCGTTCATCGAAGTTGATGACGAGGTCTTACATGTTATCCTGACTGACTCTCTCAGTAGTCTCTTGGCACTGCGTAGTTTCTATCCCCAAAACGTCATTGTACGAGACATTTTATTGCAACTCACTTCGCTCCATCGTATGGGAAAGCAGGTCTCACTTTGCTGGATTCCAGCACATGTAGGAATCCGTGGAAATGAGCTGGCAGATCAGGCTGCAGGGCGTGCGGCACACGCCCCATGTCGCCGTGCGCTTCCACTTCCTGCTAGTGACTACTACCCTACTATATCATCATTTCTATTCAGGCAGTGGCAGGAAAGCTGGGACCGAATAGATCTAAACAAATTAAAGCGAATCAAACCACACTTGGAGCTGTAGCCCTCGTCATTCAGTCGAACTAGAAGGGACGAAGTGGCCATTTGTCGCCTCAGAATTGGTCACACTCTAGCAACACATAGATACTTACTGTGCGGGGACGACAGACCGGAATGTGTGAAGTGTAATGCCGCGCTGACTGTGCACCATGTGCTGGTGGTGTGCACAGCATACGCAGAAGAACGCAGGAGGCACTTCGGATATGAAGCGCATACTTTGGGACTAGTGGACTTACTTGGAAACGATTCCCGATTTATATATAACAGAGCAGTTTTGGCCTTCCACGCAGATATACGATTTCAAGTAATATATGCTTCTGCCTAGGTGACAACTCACTCCCCAGACATAATTTAATTCGAACGTGACAATCTGACGCGTGTCTAAGCAAGTTTGTTATGGGTGCAATATAACCCGCATGGGTTGACGCACCCTAAAACCCCAATAATCATCATCATCATTTAATGTGAATATAGGTAACTGTGATGCCAATTATAAGTTGTATTTTCAATACAAATGACTTTTTTATAGCCTAAAACTGGTTTCTTGGGGGCTAAATAGGTAGAAACTTTGGCACTGCACATAGTTTTTGTATAGGCATACTTAATTAATAGCGGCGCGCGGCGCAGCGGCGCAGCGGCGCGGGGCGCAACTGCAGGGGCCAAAAATAGCGGCGCAGCGGCGCGGGCGCAGGTGGGCATCGCCGCCGGCGCAGGGGCGCGGGCGCAAGTACCAAAATTCAGCGGCGCGCCCACCTTTGAGAGAGAGTCGGAAGTCCGATCCTCTACTCCGCCAGCAGTACACTTCAGCTCGCAAAACTGCACAGAGCTCGCTGGGTGGCACAGGGAACTCGTCACTGAACTCCCTGATGGCTGAGCTGGGAGACTCGGAACTGGAGAGCGTCGAGCATTGTGCCTGTAGTGACCGACCTGTGCGGTATCGGTGCAGTGCGTAGTGACCGACCTGTGCGGTATCGGTGCAGTGCCTGTAGTGACCGACCTGTGCGGTATCGGTGAGCCTGTAGTGACCGACCTGTGCGGTATCGGTGCAGTGCCTGTAGTGACCGACCTGTCGGTCTGTAGTGACCGACCTGTGCGGTATCGGTGCAGTGCCTGTAGTGCCGACCTGTGGGTTGCAGTGCCTGTAGTGACCGACCTGTGCGGTGTCGGTGCAGTGCCTGTAGTACCGACCTGTGTGTATGGTGCAGTGCCTGTAGTGACCGACTGTGGGTTGATGTGCCGACCTGTGCGGTATCGGTGCGTGACTGAAGACCTGTGCGGTGTCGGTGCAGTGCCTGTAGTGACCGACCTGTGCGGTATCGGTGCAGTGCCTGTAGTGACCGACCTGTGGGTATGGTGGACCGACCTGTGGTCGGTGCGGTGCCTGTAGTGACGTGCCTGGTATAGTGACCGACCTGTGCGGTATCGGTGCAGTGCCTGTAGTGACCGACCTGTGGGTGTCGGTCAGTGCCTGTAGTGACCGACCTGTGCGGTATCGGTGCAGTGCCTGTAGTGACCGACCTGTGCGGTATCGGTACAGTGCCTGTAGTGACCGACCTGTGCGGTATCGGTGCAGTGCCTGTAGTGACCGACCTGTGCGGTGTCTGTGCAGTGCCTGTAGTGACCGACCTGTGCGGTATCGGTGCAGTGCCTGTAGTGACCGACCTGTGCGGTATCGGTGCAGTGCCTGTAGTGACCGACCTGTGCGGTATCGGTGCAGTGCCTGTAGTGACCGACCTGTGCGGTGTCTGTGCAGTACCTTCAGTGTACCGGCCTATTCGGTGTCGGTGCAGTGCTTTTAGTGTGCCGGTTTATTCAGTGTTGGTGCACACTAGAAACCTGCAAATATCCCCCCACCAAAAAAAATCACCGAAGACCAGGCCCGGTGGGTCTGATGTGGGGAAGCCTGGTTGGAGCCCGATTCAAGTGCACTGAAACTCGGTCAAAAGACTGGTTTTGTAATACATGCTTTCCATATAAAGTAGTACCACTTTTTCTGGTAAATTATGACCATAGTAGCAATTCACATAATCCTCGAAGATCTCGTTCACCCCCAGAATATGGATTAAAACTCAGCCTCTTATCAAGACTTTTCGCTTTGCAAGGTATTGATAGCAATGATATGATGGTTGCAAAGCAATTATTTAAACATACATGTATTGCGTATCATCTTGAATCTGATGAAACAGCAAAACTTAGACAACCAAGCTTTCATTTAACCACTGTACAATAATCTGTGTAATGTTGCATCATTTATCTAAAAACCACACCATTCCACTACCAGATTCAGAAATTTAAACTAGATCATCCTACTGTATCCAAACTGTATCATCCAACTCATGTTCGAAGAATACGTTCACTGGCAGAACATGAAGTGAAAATCAGCCTCTTCGAGACTTCTCTTTGTATTAGCAGGCATTGATGGGAAGAACATAATGGCCATGAGACAATTCTTAGAACAGCTACGCTGATTCACATGACTGACGATTCTTAGCCTCAGGAAATGGCAACATTGATAACTGATCACTGTCTCCAGGAAATTCATTGATACACGTCGGAAAACGCCTGCCTAACCCATCATTTACGAAAAAGAACACAAGTATGTGCAAATTATTGCTCATAGAGCCAAACCTATTGAACCCCAGCGCATGGCAATAAGGTAAAAAGATACGTTGACAATTATTTGACAGAAGCAAAGACAGGCCAAGGAATATTAATGCAGTTGAATGCACCAATTGAGAAGAAGAAATGAAATGAACTCAGACGTCACCGAGAGGCCAATATTTTCAGCGAGTTGAATTTAGCTGAAAAGTAGGAAGAGGGCAGGCTGCAGTTGGCCGTTCCTGAGGAACGCTGTTTTGAGGGACAACACTTTAGTGACCCCCTCTGGATCCCAGGGCATGTTTCAAACGAATTTTCACCGGGGAGACGACGGCGACAAAAATGTGTCAAATATTAAGAATGTTGTTCAAATTTGCGAATTGATTCCTATAATTATTACACTTTTATATCATTGGGGAATTTTCTTTCGCAGTTAGTATGTCAGCATAGGCTCCGCTGGATCCACCACTGTGATGAAGTGGCCCGGGTGGAGTGGCCGCAGCTTCAGCTTCAATTACTGAAAACATGACATGTGCTGCACACATGTGAACTTTCTGGCAGTGATTGCACTGCTGCCGAGAACGCAATAATTTCCTTACAATCATTGGAAGTACTGAAGAAATGATCAGAAAACTTAAGAACAAATGTTCTAGCCATGTCGTACCTACATAAACTAACTGTCGGGATGCAGCGCTTAACTTTGAAGCTTTGTTCTCTTAAGAAGCATGGCATCTCGGACGAGTAAGCAGTTTTAGTAATGTCACCATGGGGGTGCGACACCCCTCCTTGCTCGTGCAAGGTCCCATTATGATGTGATCAGCCCGAGTAAATTTTAACTGTCATACCTGGATCTGAAAGAAAAATCCTCTCAGTGATTCATCCAAATGTACATGCATGGAGAACCATGGATGACATGGTGCCGGGACTTTTATATATGTTAAAACAACCTTTCACGCCTCCATTACCGCACCTTTTTTACTCCGAAAATTGAAGGGTCATGACCGTTCCTTATGCTATCCCTCCTTGTCCCGGAGCATATCAAGTGAATATAAAAGGCGGATGCACTGACTTTGCAACGGCGTGTCCGACCAAGAGCTCGTGCGCTTAAATCGAACGGGTGGGTGTGACGGAAGTCGCAAGATAGGCGCCAGTTCTGAAGTCCACGCTCGGGTGTGACGTACAGCGTTGTCGTGGCCGGCAAGATAGGCGCCAGTTCTGAACTCCACGCTCGGGTGTGACGTACAGCGTTGTCGTGGCCGGCAAGATAGGCGCCAGTTCTGAACTCCACGCTCGGGTGTGACGTACAGCGTTGTCGTGGCCGGCAAGATAGGCGTCAGTTCTGAACTCCACGCTCGGGTGTGACGTACGGCGTTGTCGTGGCCGGCAAGATAGGCGCCAGTTCTGAAGTCCACGCTCGGGTGTGACGTACAGCGTTGTCGTGGCCGGCAAATAGGCGCCAGTTCTGAAGTCCACGCTCGGGTGTGACGTACAGCGTTGTCGTGGCCGGCAAGATAGGCGCCAGTTCTGAACTCCACGCTCGGGTGTGACGTACGGCGTTGTCGTGGCCGGCAAGATAGGCGCCAGTTCTGAAGTCCACGCTCGGGTGTGACGTACAGCGTTGTCGTGGCCGGCAAGATAGGCGCCAGTTCTGAAGTCCACGCTCGGGTGTGACGTACAGCGTTGTCGTGGCCGGCGAGCCCGAATGCCAACTGCAGCCGACCGAAACTACAGCACGATTTTCAACTAGAAGACGAGTCACAGATGCGATGGCGTTTGGAACACTACTCAACGATTAACCTTCGCCGGTCCCAGGGAGGGAATCCCCCTCCCCTCCCCGGGCTAACTTTCGAACTACGTAAGCCAGGATAAAACGCAAGACACCGCTGTGGGAAACCTGACTTAAGACTACTCAAAGATCAGCCCACATAGGCCGGCCGGCGAATCCACCTTCGCCGGGATGGGCTCTCTTGGGCCACTTTCTCCGTGCTAGCTGCCGAACCACGTAAGCTAGGATACAATCCAGGACACCGTTATGAAGCCTTGATCACGGAGAGACCGAAACATACCATAAATTTACATTTTGGTTGAGAACGAGGGCACTCAAGGTTATATTAGGTCATCATGCGAATCTTGGAATTCAATCCATGGAAATGGTAGAAAGGCAGATCTTGTTTCTTATTTTTTCATTCCTTTCAAGCAGACTTGTGCTCGCCTCGAGTTGAATCGAGAATCGACTCGTGAATCAATCGTTTTTAGATGAGTCGCGAGTTGAATCGATTATTTCCCCCAAAACATATCTTGAGTCGTGAGTTGAATCACATCTTTCTTTAAAAAATGAGTCGAATCATTAGTCAATCATTCAAATCACAATGAGTCATTTGAGTCTTATGACTAAAATGCAAGTTATGAACAAATGATATAAAGCATGTATATTTGTGAATAGTATGCCATGACACAAAGTAGGGAATAAAAACACAGCATAATTATTCATGCTTAGCATTACAATTGTCAACTTGTCAGCTGCCAGTGAGTAAAGAATACCAAAAACCAATGACAATAACTACAAGTAAGTATTAATGTTAAGCTTGGTATTCACAATCAGAATCATGCATGAGTCAATCATAGTGCCAGGAACACAACACAGAAATGGGTGGTGATTGTGAAAAAGAATATGGAAACGAAACGGTCCTGCACTGCAATAGGTATGTGCAGTGAATAAAACTGTGTTGGTTTGTTACTTGTCACACGCGCGTCTCATATGTAGTAAGACAAAAGATGGCATCACTACAGGAGTTTTGTAATGCATTAGATACTTATTTTCTTTTTTAGTTGTGGTGCTTCAACTCAACTTCGTTTATATATATATACCAACCATTACAGTTCATGACGAATGATACATGATGTGAGGTGAAAACAAAGTTATAGCAAAAATAATATATTGAACAGATGTTTCGATGTTAAAGCATCTTCGTTGGTGTCTAAATAAATACTAATTCCCTTATTTAATTAGACACAGATGAAGATGCGTTGACATTGAAACGTCTGTCGAATAAATTATTTTTGCTATAACTTTATTTTAATATCACTTTATAATATATATATATATATATAAGATGCTTTGATATCAAAACATCTGTGAAATAAATAAATTTTGCTCTAAATTTGGATTTACCTCACATTATATATATAATGTCAGTTGAAAACAAAGTTAGAGCAAAAATGATTTATTCAACAGATATTTTGATGTCAAAGCATATTTATCTGTCTAATTAAATAAGGGAATTATAAATGTATATATATATATATATATATATACATTATGGTTATACAAAGGTATATACATATATATGTATATATGTAATGTGTCGGCCGTGCACACTGAATCATATGGCTAATGATTCTGATACTACTGAGTCGGATATGAATCGATTTAATTTTCTGTCAGTCTGTTTGAGTCGTGAGTCGAATCATACTTTGTGAGCTCTGAGTCTGAATTGAGTCGAATCAAATAATTTTTACCTGCTCAGAAGCATGAGTCTAATCAGATCTCAAGATCTATGAGTCACATGTGAGTCGACTAAAAAAATTTGAGTCGAGCACAAATCTGCTCTCAAGACCAAGATGCATGAATGTATTAATATTCATCATAGTTCAGAGGAGCCAGGCCAAGGTAGGTCAGGTGGAGAGCTTCCGAACTATGCTCGCAAAAGTGACACGGGGATAACATCATTGACAAGCAAATTGGATCTAGAACTCATACCACAGCTTATGTTTTCATTCCTGACTACGTTAAGGTGCCTTAAGGTGATAATAAGTTAACCCAGTAACATGAACTTTGCATTGGGGCATGACCTGGAACACACGAATATATGTTCCGGGTTCCTCCAACAGAACTCGTCGAAGAAAACGCGTACGTCAGCTTTATGTCTGAAAATCCTAAAGTCAGATCAGGTCATGCCGATGGTCATGTCAAGGAAGTTGAAACTTGAATACACCTGGTACGTCACTTTTTAAGCACTCAAATCTTGCTTCCAGGAAAACTGATATGATACTGAAACATCTGTGTAAGTTAACCACTTCGGACCTAGTGTCCGTACCCTAGGTCACGTTGGCACAGAGTATATATTCATACAACGCTCACGTGAATCTTTGCTTAGATGTACACCGTTTGGAAAGTAATTATATAGAAGAGTCAAACAAGGTCAGGCCACACGAGTTCAGGTTATCTTGTGTCATTGGTTGGCCGTCCAATGTCGTGCTGCATTACGTAGGCGGCATCGAAACAGAATTCAGGTAATACTTCACAAGACAGCAACGTTCTATATAAGATGACATTGTGTGGAATATAATGCTATTTTATTTCACCTTATGCCATTGATATTTGATACATTTTAAACAAAATCCTGATATCATTCTGATTTATCATTTTCTGCACGGAACAATTACGCCAAATTTAATTTTGCTCACTCATTGCAATTCAAAGGCGGAAATTAACCTGACCTCCAGTCAGCAATTCTGACCTTGATTACAATTTCGAGATAGCAGAGATATTCGTCGTGATGATGTTCAGCTTGCTGAGATAGTATGATCTAGATTCGATGCTGTAGCAACTACTCCGGAGTTGCAACTACTCCGGAGTAGCAACTACTGTCGGAGTAGCAACTACTCCGGAGTAGCAACTACTGTCGGAGTAGCAACTACTGTCGGAGTAGCAACTACTGTCGGAGTAGCAACTACTGTCGGAGTAGCAACTACTGTCGGAATAGGAACTACTGTCGGAGTAGCAACTACTGTCGGAGTAGCAACTACTGTCGGAGTAGCAACTACTGTCGGAGTAGCAACTACTGTCGGAGTAGCAACTACTGTCGGAGTAGCAACTACTGTCGGAGTAGTAACTACTGTCGGAGTAGCAACTACTGTCGGAGTAGCAACTACTGTCGGAGTAGTAACTACTGTCGGAGTAGCAACTACTGTCGGAGTAGCAACTACTGTCGGAGTAGCAACTACTGTCGGAGTAGTAACTACTGTCGGAGTAGTAACTACTGTCGGAGTAGTAACTACTGTCGGAGTAGTAACTACTGTCGGAGTAGCAACTACTGTCGGAGTAGTAACTACTGTCGGAGTAGTAACTACTGTCGGAGTAGCAACTACTGTCGGAGTAGCAACTACTGTCGGAGTAGCAACTACTGTCGGAGTAGCAACTACTGTCGGAGTAGCAACTACTGTCGGAGTAGCAACTACTGTCGGAGTAGCAACTACTGTCGGAGTAGCAACTACTGTCGGAGTAGCAACTACTGTCGGAGTAGCAACTACTGTCGGAGTAGCAACTACTGTCGGAGTAGCAACTACTCCGACAATTGGTGCCTTGGAAACATTTGGAATATTAGCCTCGTTGACCTTTGATGACCTAGACCTGACATTTGCAAGAGATGTGTAAAAATGCATTAGAAGGTACTGAACATTTCACTATCTCAACACCTACCCATTCGGTAGCTATCCAGAACAAAAACTCAGAAGGGTGATCTCGAGAGGTCTGCGGCTTGGCGGGGCTTAAAAGATGGTTCAATGACAAATTGTTTTGAATGCTTTACGGTCCCACCGTTACTAACACTAGAAAAGTAATCTACCACCTGACAACGCGAAACAACAAACCATGGAATACATGGAATGCTGAGCATTACCCAAGAAGCAGCTGGAGTGACTTAAATCCAAAGTCATAAGTTTCGAGAAGGCCGATGTTTTGATTGAAGCAAAATGAATGTTGTTTTGCTTATAGTATTGCAGTGGGAATGTTAACCTAGCAATGCAAAATAATAATGTATTCCAACACAAGCAGCAAACTGATGAATATGGGTACTACCTAACCTACCCATTTATGAGAAGCAGCAATTATCAATTTATATGTGACACTATTGCAAGGAATGTGTCATCTGTGCCATCACTTGCGGTCGAGTGCCCCAATCTCTCAGACTTATCAAGATCACCCCGCATACATATAACCATTTGTATTACATAAAACCGTGTCATATCGTGTGGGAAACGCCGATTGTTACTAACTACGAACAATAACATCGATCGAGGATATGCATGGCAGCAGTTTCATTTGGTTTGAGTTGATCGTCTGCCTGGATTTGAACACCATCTACTGTCCCACTTCGTCTCACTGTCCCAGCACATGCAGAAGATCAATGGTGAATTCGCATCGGCCGCTGCGAATGGCTGGACATTGGCCATTCCATTGATTAGTGGCCGTCGTGCGAGCGGCTCCATCAGTGCAGACTATGGCCGCACCTGCGCCACCCGTCTCTAATGGGCAATCATTGCGCAACGCCTCAACAGCCTGTGCAGTCTCGACGCGCCTCAGCGATCATCACAGCAAGCACGCACCCCGTTCAGCTTCGTCTTATCTACCGCAGCCACCGCACCTCACGTCCTCGCATTACTCAGCCAGTATACATAACTAATGACACCTTCCGATGCAATGCGCATTCGAGAAAAGGAAACAAATAGTAAAAAGGCGACATCGAACAGGGCAATACTGTTGTGCCATTACGTGTATGACACAAACGCATGACTGTTGTGCAGGTGTAGTCAAACGGAAGGTCCCAGTGTCGTCCACATCACTGTATGGTGCTACACTGCACACAGTGGAGATAAACAAAATTGTAGGAATTGCAAAGCCAGCCATTGGCAGAGGCTGACACCAACACCGACCGACAGAGCCGCCCGAGCATTCTTTAATATGCCGGCACACTGAGGTCGTGGTTGTGCCGGTCACGTGTTTACCAGCTGGCACTGAGGAGTGCATGTGGAACCCCTCCCTGTCTGATTTCTCATACCACGCTCGACGGAGGCTGTGGGCTCTTGGCAGCGAAAATGCGACAGCAAAACAAATATGTCGACGAGACGAGAAAGATGCCATGAGAAAGATCACGTGAGCTGCGAAACATTTCATGGACTAACGATGGAAACGGTTGTTGCGAATAAAATATTCAATTTCAGAAGTTAGTCAGAATTCGCATACGACGTCGTCGCCATTGGAGCCAACGACTGGTTAAGAGCACCGCCAAATTCATTCCCGCAGTTGATATTTCACCATCGAAAGAAGCAACCATGAGTATTATTGTCTGGAAGGTGACTGGCGTACGACCCCCCCCCCATATTTCCAAACTACCTTCATTTGCGACCCGGTGACACAAATTTTACTCCAACACATTTCGACGATCACTGACGGCTTGGACTCTCCGAGAGTCCTCATTGAGGACGAGGCTAATACACCTAATGCAAATGAACTATGTGTATGATGTGATGTGTCAGATATGTAATCAAACATCGTCTCCGTCGACTAGGTAGCGGTTCAGTGAATTTTCAGCCGATATGTCATTAGGGGTTAGGTGACGTAAGTATGCAGCCGGAGGTACGATGTCATGCTAACACTCGAGCAGCACGAGTTTAGGCAGGGTACCTCATTCTAAGAGGGTAACAACAGTGTTACCTGCTACAACCTGTTGAGTTTTTGAGTGAGTTGAAGGAGTCGATAGATTCCGAATAAGACGATGACACGGTCCGGTCAATCGAAGCAGAGACAACATCGGGCAGAAATACATTTTGCACATACAAAATGCCATCAATAGCTTTTCATAGGACTACACATTTGTAACGAGCACATGCTTAGCTTTTTAATGGGGTGTTTCGTGGTTTTAAAGCATCATGAATTCTTCCAACAAACCGTGTCAATTATCACAAAGTACTAGGCATCACACAGCCGTTTGCAAGTTAACAACTCATGATATTCAAATAACAATCTATTAATCGGACACCAAGCGGTTCACCATCGAGTGTGAGCTCGTAATCCGCTGCATCTCGTCACCTTCACCATCACACACCACAGCATGGGCCAGCAGCAGTCAAATAAACAAAGACGGGCGCAAGACAGAGACAAACAAATGGTGAACAGAGACAAATAGATACATAAATAGTTGGGACGTGTCGTGAGGAGTTCACCCTGGGAACATGCATACAGAATATCATTAAATCCATCGCAAGGCTCGCCTTCGCCGTTTGCAGGATCGACACCATGAACTGCATGATGTAAGGTCTGCATAAATAAGGTCTGCATAATCTGTAGGTCTGTAGTATCTGCAGGTCTGTAATATGTTTAAGGTCTGTCTGCATGATCGACACCATGAATTATAAGGCCCGCATGATGTAAATCTGTAAAATTTGTACGTCCGTAACATCTGTAAGATATGTCTGCATGATAGACACCATGAACTGTAAGGTCTGTATTTACGCCTTATCGACCCCATGAACTGTAAGGTCGGTATGCATGATCGACACCATGAACTGTAAGGTCTGTATGCATGATAGACACCATGAACTATAAGGTCGGTATGCATGGTCGACACCATTAACTGTAAGGTCGGTATGCATGATAGACCCCATGAACTGTAAGGTCTGTATGCATGATAGACACCATGAACTATAAGGTCTGTATGCATGATCGACACCGTAAGCTGTGAGGTCTGTACGTACGCCCGATCGACACCATTAACTGTAAGGTCTGTATGCATGATAGACCCCATGAACTGTAAGGTCGGTATGCATGATCGACACCGTAAACTGTAAGGTCTGTATTTACGCCTTATCGACCCCATGAACTGTAAGGTCGGTATCCATGATCGACACCGTAAACTGTAAGGTCTGTATTTACGCCTTATCGACCCCATGAACAGTAAGGTCGGTATGCATGATAGACACCATGAACTGTAAGGTCTGTACGCCCGATCGACACCATGAACTGTAAGGTCGGTATGCATGATCGACACCATGAACTGTAAGGTCTGTACACCGATCGACACCATGAACTGTAAGGTCGGTATGCATGATCGACACCATGAACTGTAAGGTCGGTATGCATGACAGACACCATGAACTGTAAGGTCTGTACGCCCGATCGACACCATGAACTGTAGGTCGGTATGCATGACAGACACCATGAACTGTAAGGTCTGTACGCCCGATCGACACCATGAACTGTAGGTCGGTATGCATGACAGACACCATGAACTGTAAGGTCTGTACGCCCGATCGACACCATGAACTGTAGGTCGGTATGCATGACGACACCATGAACTGTAAGGTCGGTATGCATGCATAGTGTGCGATGTCGACACTGGCGACACAAGAATGCCCACCAAAAGTGTGGGGCAGTCTCCATACAACGGTCATGTGACTCCAGAAGGCGATATGAGTTATGAGCCCCTGCCCCTGCCCTGTTCTTACGCCCAGGGCAATACCTCAATCTTGTGACTACGTGCATTGTATCCAATGGATTGGTGGGATACCCTCGAGCATCTTCCTCAGCCATATCTGTGCTGCAGATCCGGAGGCAGGCGAACATCCTGCCGGTGACTACATCTCTGCACGTCTCTCTAACACCAGTGGACGGCGGGGACGAGTGGTCTAGGGGATCGAAGGTTGTGGGTTCGAGTCTCACCTGTCGCTACTCTTCGCCCGTGACCAATCGGCGTGAGAGATTGGCGACGCTACATGACTCAACGGTCGACGTGTCGTAAAACCAATAACCAACCAACCAACCAGTGGACGGCGGCATAGCTCGCGCTGGAACGGTGCGCACTCGGTGGCTGTAAGAGACAGAGTTCTGAGCCGGCCCAATTTGCCAAGCCCAGCCAGGCTCGTACATGTACCCATGAAGCCCGAGCCCCATCCGGATCCGTCGGGTCTGTTACGGACGTAGCCCATACCCAGCCAGGCCCAGTCACACCATGCAAGATGTTCATAACAATTGCAGGATATCATGGTAAGCTTTATCTGGTTCTGTAAGCTATAATTTCTCGCCATAAAAGGCTGGTTCAGTGATTTCCGCAACTAACACATCAATATAAGCGATTGGGACACCACTACTGCATGCATACATACAGTAATTGGTAGGATGCCAAACACTGTGCCCGCAGTACGGAAGGGTACGATGCCCGACCCTGTGTCTGCAGTACGGGAGGGTACAGGGGTTATTGGGGAGCGTGGGAACAGCGGGAACAGGAGAGCGTGATTTGAAGACATTGCACAATGCACAGATGAGAACCGATTTGCGGGAAAAGTACCGCGGCACGATCCACCCAATCGAGCTTGGCAAACAATAACAGAAACAACATAGGGCGTGAAGAACAGGAGCAGGAAATATAATTGGCAAAGGAGATCAGGAAACGGAATCAGAAACTGGGAAAGCCATCCAGGGAATGAAATCGGGATATCGGACTGGAAAACGGAATCGCGACAAAGGCACGGGAAAGCGAATTCGCGATCAGTGCTAGAAAAACAGCAATGAGGAAAAATTAGCGGTCTCGATAGTGGGGAACGATGCAACAGAACGGAACTCGGAACGGAAACGGCACCAAGAACACCGTCTTGAACAGCAAATCAAATTTCAAGCGATGCAGTGGTACCTACTGGTGCTGGGGATGGCATCGTGGAACCAGACCGGGAAAGGTCAATGGAACAAGAAACCTATGGAGCACCAAGGAATTGAATCCGCAAGTGCTGGTTCCGATGAAAACTACATCAGTTCGGATTACCCTAGTTTTGGTTGGGATATCACTTTCCATCTTCAGCAAGTAGCATCAAATGTGTTTGTTTTTTTTCGATCAGACAGTTGCAGGTCCGACCCAGCTTGTTTTATTTGCCCAGGTCATTTGATGTCGGGCCGGTATATATATATATATATATATATATATATATATATATATATATATATATATATATATATATATACATATATATATATATATATATATATATATATATATATATATATATATATATATATATATATATATATATATATATATATATCTATATATATATATATATATATATATATATATATATATATATATATATATATATATATATATATATATATATATATATATATATATATATATATATATATATATATATATATATATATATATATATATATATATATATATATATATATACATATATATATATATATATATATATATATATATATATATATATATATATATATATATATATATATATATATATATATATATATATATATATATATATATATATATATATATATATATATATATATATATATATATATATATATATATATATATATATATATATATATATATATATATATATATATATATATATATATATATATATATATATATATATATATATATGCATACATATATATATATATATATATATATATATATATATATATATATATATAATATAACGAGCTATTCCCATTTGACTTCCATGTCTTCGAATTTTATCCATTTCACTTTTTGTCCTTGTCGCTTTTTGTCAGTTCGACTTTTACCCCTTCGACTTTTAACCGTTCGACGTTTTATCCTTTCAACTTTTGCTTCGTTTGACTTTGATCCCTTCTACATTTAGTCTTTTGGACTTCTTCTCCTTTTGCCTTTTTGTCCGGTCGATGTTTTTCCTTTCGACTTGTCTATCTCCATTTTTAATTCGACCATTTGTCCTTTTCACATTTTGTTTTTTCGACTTTTATAGCTTCGATTTTCATGATGTCGACTTTTAGTCCATCTGACGTTCTTTCAATTTGGCTTTTACCCCTTCGACTTTTTGTCCTTTTGAGTTCTTGTCTATTTGACTTTCATCGCTTCGCTTTTGTCCATTCGACTTCGATCCATTTCGCCTTTCTTCCATTTATCGTTCTGTGCTTTACCTTTTTGTCCATGCTCTCATCGCGACGTCCATGGCTCATGGATAGTGCGGCACGCCTGTGATGATGCGCAACAGCATCCACCTGGTCAGATGCACCTGGGCGGCAACCTCCACTCGCAGTGATATGCACCGCCGGAGCGCATGCTCCTGTACAGCTTAGAAACGGCCGGATGGTGCTCGCTTCCGGGCCATCTTAGGCATGCAAGGTGTGTGCAACTCCGCCGCCAGTGTCGTGGATAGCCGGTGCAGGTGGTGCAGCACGAGGCACGAGGGCGTACCGGCGGTAAAGGCCGCGCGCAGGTGGCTAGCCGCGCCTACGAGTTGCCACTGGACTGGATGTGATCGGTGTGTCTGAGCGATAGTACGAGCTTCTACTGGACTGGGTGTGATCGGTGTGTCTGACCGTTGGTTCGGGCTTCTACTGGACTGGGTGTGGTAGGTGTGGCTGACCGATGTTACGAGCTGCTACTGGACTGGGTGTGGTAGGTGTGGCTGACCGATGTTACGAGCTGCTACTGGACTGGGTGTGGTAGGCGTAGTTGACCAGGTGACCAGGGTGGCTGTGGCTGACCGATGTTAATCGACATATTCTTTCTCCCCATCAAGGAATGACGATGTGTACCCGGTACCATTCAAAGGACAGCCGCACTGAATACGAAATACAGACGCTGTGATATGGTGAAGGGGTTGGTGTCCAGTTGAGACCTCCATTGTGATCTGGTCGGTCGGGTGAGGTAGCCGAACTGGCTGCTGTAAGGCAGAAGAGTACCTGGCGGTTGGGGATGAGTGAGGGAGGCGATTGAGCGGTGATTGGCAGGGTGCTTACTCATGGGAATATATGTGCGTGCATATGAGGAATATACGGTAGTGATAGTTAGTCTTGGCACTTAGTCATGCGAGAATCTCTGAATGCATATATGGAATATCTAGCAGTAGCATGCAGACAGGCAGGCACATAGTCATGCGGAATATCTATCAGTGCATTTACAAGTTTTAGGATTCGTCGGATTTAATCTGCTAGGATTTATCTTCAACTTTCGCTCTTGCTTGTTAGCAAGCAAGCATTCTTCGTCAGCCGCAGTCATACATACGTCTTCATCCTTCATGTGTATCAAGTGAACTTATGAATGTACGTGGGCTATTCTTAAGTGCATTGATACTCGGGCTGCATACTCAACGATCATGCGGGAACAATCAATGTTTAATGCCATGTTCAAAGTGTTGGGCATTATGCAAATGACTCGAGCTGCCACAAATCCTGTGGTCATTGTTGCAGCGGTAGCCAACATCTTCCACCTTGCTTTGGCCGAACCTGTTGGCCCAATTGGTCGATTTCGTGGAGGACCCATGGCCAAACCTGGGCCGTGGATGCTGCGGATGCCGACCACGTCCGGTGCCAGCTACCATTTGACACCTACCTTCTGACAACGGCATTGCCAGTGCAACACAAGCAGCCAGCAGTCACTGCAGCCCCGCTCTGCACAGCACATCCGGCATAGATCTAAAAATATCCTTTGTGTTCAGCCGTGGCGCAAACGGTTGAAGCTGAGGCCATGTCAGACCTCGGGGGTGGGCGGCGCCGTCAGAGGAGCGCCAGTGTGCAGCGAGGCACCGACATACGACTGGGTGCCGAAGCCTACCAGCCCGCGGCCGGCCCGCGGCAGCCGTGCCCTGCCCCAATGACGTTCGCCCACACAGGCTAATAGCCCATGTGACGTCATTGCGGCTTGCGCCGCAATGCGCTGCGACGCACAACCATTCCGCATTTCTGAGATCCGACTCCACAGAAGGCCGAAACCGGGAGGAAATGCGTATGGTTCGAGGGATGTTTGATGCTTGTAGGGGAAGGGAATTGGAATATTTTGGGACGAAGGCACGTCAAGGTTTAAGGTGGGCCACGTGCCGCGTTTTTGTGGGTGTGTGGGGGGGGGGGCGCTGGGTTGTGGAGCATGACACGGATTGTATATCCGTACGGAACGGATAAGGGAGCGGATTTGATAGTTTGGCAATTATAAACATATACGGATTGGACAACGGATTAGCTCCCGACATTTCCTGTGAAAACGAAAATTGAACAAAATAATCATATTTTCTTCTGTTTCCAGCCCCAACCTTACCAAACAAAATGCTTAGATTAGCTGATAAATAGTTTATTTGTCTGAAAAAAATGATGTCAATAATCAGCAACAATATTACCATGCTTATTTTCACAGGCATCCTTAATGTCTGATACATTAAACATTAACAAATTCCATTGAATCAATAGAAGGGGATGCGAAATGAGCTTGATATGCTTACCTAAGACGTACTGATCTTAATTATCGTGCGACATAATCTACGTGGCTTTATTCGCTGGGATTTCAAGATTCCTGCACTATAACCCACACCTGCATTATTCAAAGCGCAGGTGGGCCAACATATGTATGTATATATATATATATATATATATATATATATATATATATATATATATATATATTTATATATATATATATACATATAAATAAATATATATATATATATATATATATATATATATATATATATATATATATATATATATATATATATATATATATATATATATATATATATATATATATATATATATATACATACGTATATATGTGCATATATATATATATATATATATATATATATTTCTATATATATACATATATATATATATATATATATATATATATATATATATATATATATATATATTAATCTACATTACCCTTATGTCACCAATGAAATCTTGGCACCGACGGTAATCGAAGAGATTTGCATGTTCCAATGATTAGCATTATGGTGTCTGTACCATTAAGCCCTGTACCAAAATAGAAAGGTGGCCTATGAAAATTTTTCACTCCCACTAATTATCCCAAAACTTCCCTATTTGGTTGCATAAAACAGTTTCCTTGCAACATCGCGCTAGCCAGGATCATTCAATGGGTGCCGTCACCATATGCACAGGCACCAATGACACGACAAGCGAGAGCAAGGCTAGGGACAAGGCAAGAGTATTCTGTTGTGCAAACACTATAAAACGTGTATATGAGCCACCTGACTCGACGCGACACGACCAACCCAGACCAGAATCGACTGTTAGGCTTTTCAAACCTTAAGAGCGTTTTTGGTACAGCGCTTAGATCTCGCTTTCTTCACTCAGAATTAGATCTGCTCTTTAGATTTCGCTTTTGCTGCCAACTTTCACCGCATAATTGCCTGTAAAATACCTGTACTCTATGTATTGAAATGAAACGTTCTGTGGCGCACTTGCGGCGCCCGGAGGCGTGCAGTGTCACTGACTTCTATAGTAGCGGGCAGCGGGCAAACTATGCATCCACATGCGGCAGAACCCAAGCAAGAGCATTTTCAGTCAGCCACCGATTTCACTGCCGACAACGGTACGACGCCCGATCCTATGTCTGGAGCACGGGAGGTGCCCTATACCCGCAGTACGGGAGTGTACAATGCCAACCCTGTGCCCGCAGCAAGGGGGAGGGGGACGATGCCCAACCTTGCACCCGCGGTACGGATGGTACGATGCCCAACCCTGTGACCGCAGCACGGGATGATACGATGCCCGACCCTGTACCCGCAGTACGGATTGGTGCGATGCATGACCCTATGCCTGTAGCATAGGAGGGTACGATGCCCGATCCTGTGTCCGTAGACGGGAGGGTACCCTATACCCGCACTACGGGAGGGTACGATGCCCGACCCTATGCCTCTAGCACGGGAGACTCAGATATCGCCTCTTGCCCACGCTTGTTCAGCATCCCTCATGGTCACTTACACTGGTGAATATACACACAGATGACCTGTGTAGCGTGCGTTCCCAAGGGCGAACCGCGTCGGTCCCTTCCACTTTGGGACGTTTCTGCCCATTGCAGCAGGCCTGATTGCGGACACAGCCGCCGGAGACAACCGCCGGAGACGACCAGGCGTCCGGGAGCCGGACAGTCCGGGTGTCGACACGACGAGCTCCGTCATGCGCTGGGAAACACGCCAGCCAGCTCCGTGCTTCTCCTCAGCTCTGTTCCCAGAAACGAAAGCACGGCCGGCGCTTCGAGCCCGGCTGGCGGCCTCGTGGCGTCACGCCGACACCGGCACCTGTGCAGGACAGATCCAGCCTCCGGTCGTGGCCAGCCGCGTTCGGGCTAGTTTAGCACACCTTCACCGCGCGTGAAAAAAAAACCCGGTTATTACCCGCCCGGCTTAACACACGATGACTTCACCCCTGTGGCATCGATACGAAACATAGCTCATGAATGTGGAGTCAGGTTCGGTTTTGCTCATTCGTGTCTCATCAGTACGTTGTGTGTGTATGTTCATGCATGCATATACAATGTGCATGTATGCATGTAAGCATACATGCATACATGCATACATATATACATATATGCATATACACATACAAGCATACACATGTGCGCACACACATGCATACATACATCTACACATGCATAAATTCATGCATACACACATGCATACATACATACGCACATACGCACATACATATATGCACACATACATGCACACACACATACACACATACATACAGATATGCATGCAGATATGCACACCTACATGCATACAT
Organism: Ashinkailepas kermadecensis; assembly: GCA_034440615.1. NCBI lineage: Eukaryota > Metazoa > Arthropoda > Thecostraca > Neolepadidae > Ashinkailepas > Ashinkailepas kermadecensis. The sequence goes on from JAOTOM010005050.1 coordinate 54,468, forward strand.
ATATGCATGTGAGCGTTAGCATGTGTGTTTGCGTTAGCTTGCATGCGTGCGCGCGCGCGCGCGCGTATGTGTGTGTGTGTGTGTTGTGCGTGTGTTGTGTGCTGTGTGTGTTGTGTGTGTTGTGTGTGTTGTGTGCGTTGTGTGTGTTGTGTGTGTTGTGTATGTTGTGTGTGTTGTGTGTGTTGTGTGTGGTGTGTGCGTTGTGTGTGGTGTGCGTTGCGTATGTTGTGTGTGTTATGTGTGTTGTGTGTGGTGTGTACGTTGTGTGGTGTGCGTTGCGTATGTTGTGTGTGTTATGTGTGTTGTGTGTGGTGTGTGCGTTGTGTGTGGTGTGCGTTGCGCATGTTGTGTGTGTTATGTGTGTTGTGTGTGTTGTGTGTGGCGTGTGCGTTGTGTGTGGTGTGCGTTGCGTGTGTTGTGTGTTGTGCGTGTTGTGTGCGTTGTGGGTGTGCGTGTGTACATACAATGCAAAGGTAGGAAAACCACGATAACACATCTGGCGTCCTAGAAGTGGCTGTATAAAACTAGTACTGAACAACGGCCCTGGGTATTTTGAGCAATCAGAATGCACGTGCTCGCTTCTGCGTCACGTAACTTTATTTATGGACGGTCCCAATTATCTTGCAAAATATGCCTTTTGTTCTGGTGTGTTAACTGTGAGCTAGCATACCTCTGTGTCACGTTTGCTTTGTTCCGGTGTGTTAACTGTAAGATAGCATATCGTTGTGCCACGTGTGTTTTGGTCCGGTGGGTTGACTGTGAGTTAGAATATCGCTGTCTCACGTGTGTTTTGTTCCGTGTGCTAACTGTGAATTAGAATACCGCTGCGTCACGTGTGTTCCGTGGAGCAAGCACACTTTGCTGGGGAGCACCGTGCCAATCAAGTCAACGGTGGATGTGGGAGGCCTGTGTAGCACTTGCTTTGTGCTTTGAAGCTTCTTGCTGCACTTTTTGAAAGGGAACAGGACAATAGAGCACTAATGTTACGTTGTGAATATTTCGAACTGATACACATTGGTAATGCGTATAGGCGCAGTAAGGGGGGGGGCAGTACCCCCTTAGGAGCCGAAAATGCACTGGATCAAACAAGAAAATATCAGGCTTTCACCACGCCAGAAACGGAAAGCTTCAGCGCGCGAAGCTAACCGACAGAAGTATTTCTGTTGTCACATTTTTGGGAGTTCGGGCCTCCCCTTCAGAAAATGTTTCCTGCATTCCTACTCATGCACCACAGTACAGTATGGAGTGGGGTGGGGAGGCGCTTGAAGGGGGAGCCCTATGGCGTTGCGTTGAAAGATACGAAAAATATTCGCCCCTCTTAGCTCTGAGATGGTTGCTGCAGTCGTGCAAGCGGATGTAGTTCTCATATATGCGTGTGGACAGGTAACATCCTTACAGCCCTTTCTCCCCAAACACTACAGGGGGAGGAACAAAACATACGTTTTTGCTAAGCATTGTAGGAAACATATCCGCAGCCACCGTCACCTGAGGAACACACTGATCAGAACAAGGAATTCACACAGTGGCGGATCCAGAAATTGTCATGGGAGGCACATGTCCGGAGGGGCTCCAGCACGAAAGTACGTCGAAGGGTGCCTTTGCCTTCCGACGGGCAAAGTGGCACTTTTAGAAAATGCTGGTCCGATAATCCTCGAAATTCTTGGCAAAATTCCAAATCAACGCTTCAAAACTACCACAGAAACATATGTGACATCACCAGCACAGGCACTTGATACTTGCAACCATATACCACCATTACAGCACAGACGCACTGAAGCACTTTTATGCACCACTACAAAGCACAACTCATTAGATACCATCCCTGCATACAAACACTAAAATTACGCACCTTACGCAACACCAACTCATGCACGCGCCAGCCAAAACACACCTACACAGACGCAGACATTCAGCAGCTCTTTCAGCAGTTTACATAGCCTACACCGACAGCTCCAGACACACATACACATATACACACACACACACACACACACACACACACACACACACACACACACACACACATACACATACACACCATAGTCAGACAGGCACAGCCATGCTACATAATTGGCCCGTTCCAACAAGTTACGCGGCCATGTGCAGCTGTCTGCCCATGGACGATGAACGCGCATCACATGACGATATTGCCAAGTCATCAATACAAAAGTAATGTTCCAGTATTTTGCAATAGCCCGACTTCGATATCATTTATAACAGATAGCGCAACACGAAGTATACTCTCTTGTGGAACACCATTCTCCTGGACAAACTTTGGAGATACAAGTCTTCGCACGGGTGCACGGAATACACGGCCACACATGAAGTTCTTCCCAGTGAACACCACAGGGTCAATGGCCTTCAGATATGAGGAAGGCACCATGACCCTGTGTCTTCTCCCCTCGTTCCGTCGGCTATCGCTCAAGGCATCAAGACAGAATGGCGATGGCAAGTTGTCGGGATGGCATCCACGGTCAAGCAGACCATCGCGTTACAGGAGCTCTGAGGAACCTTACTTATGGGCAGGACTAAACAAATCGGGTCATTGCTGAATGTTTTCCTCTAGTTGTTATGTGAGGAACGTCTCATGTCATGTACGTCGCAACACAATGAGGCAAATGGAGCGGCAGACACAGCCGATCACTTCTGCACCGACATAAACCACTTGTGGAGGGTATATTTGTTAATCCCTGAGCTATGCCAATACTGAACGCTGTAGAATCCGCGCTCGCGTCGGTGACCGCGACCGCGTGACCTTGACCGTCCCGACGAGTCGGGCGGCCGCGCTGTATACCGGCCGTTGATTGGTCCTCGTACGTCACGTGACCGGACCTGGCCGCCACGCCGTTACGTCGGGGGATTCTGGAGGGTTGGGATACAGTGATCATCTACCAGAGGGAGCGCACATCAAAAAGTCCTTACCATCCCCGGTAACACAAGGGAAGTTCCCGGCGGTTAACATAATCCTTGTCACGGTTCGCCTGGTCGGCCAACAGTGCGGGCCAGTAGTGAGAGTGAGAGGTGTGAACTTGGGCGGCGGACGGACCAGACCAGACCACTGACACGCGCCACGCGCCGGTCACACCTCACGCGGCCAACAGTGCGGGCCAGTAGTGAGAGTGAGAGGTGTGAACTTGGGCGGCGGACGGACCAGACCAGACCACTGACACGCGCCACGCGCCGGTCACACCTCACGCGGTCACGTCCACTACTCGGCCAACAGTGCGGGCCAGTAGTGAGAGTGAGAGGTGTGAACTTGGGCGGCGGACGGACCAGACCAGACCACTGACACGCGCCACGCGCCGGTCACACCTCACGCGGCCACGTCCACTACTAGTGAGAGTGAGAGGTGTGAACTTGGGCGGCGGACGGACCAGACCAGACCACTGACACGCGCCACGCGCCGGTCACACCTCACGCGGTCACGTCCACTACTCGGCCAACAGTGCGGGGCAGTAGTGAGAGTGAGAGGTGTGAACTTGGGCGGCGGACGGACCAGACCAGACCACTGACACGCGCCACGCGCCGGTCACACCTCACGCGGCCACGTCCACTACTCGGCTGCTTCTCTTCCGGGCGTCACGCCTCGGTCGGCACACAGTTGGCAGGAGCGTTCCTCGGGTCGACAGCGGAAGGGCAGGGGAGAAGTAGGGGAGAGGAAGTGGAGAGGCAGGGGAGAGGAAGGGGAGAGGAAGGGGAGAGGAAGTGGAGAGGCAGGGGAGAGGAAGGGAGAGGAAGGGGAGAGGAAGGGAGAGGCAAGGGAGAGGAAGGGGAGAGGAAGGGGAGAGGCAGGGGAGAGGAAGGGGAGAGGAAGGGAGAGGAAGGGGAGAGGAAGGGAGAGGCAAGGGAGAGGAAGGGGAGAGGAATTGGAGAGGAATGGTAGAGGAAGGGAGAGGCATGGGAGAGGAAGGGAGAGGCAGGGAATATGAATGGGAGAGGGGAGGAGAGGCGGCAGAAGCAGGGAGATGAAGGGAGATAAAGGGAGAGGCAGGGGAAAGGAAGGGGAGAGGAAGATGAGAGGCAGGGAGAGGCAGGGGAGAGGGAAGGGAGAGGCGGGGAGAGGTGGCAGAGGCAAGGAGGGGTAGGGATAGGCAGGAAATAGGAATGGGAGAGGGGAGGAGAGGCAGCAGAAGCAGGGAGAGGAGGGGAGAGGAAGGGAGAGGAAGTGAGAGGTAGGGAGAGCTAGGGAGAGACAGGGATAGGTAAGTAGAGGCAGAGGAGAGGAAGGAGAGAGGAAGAGAGAGGAAGGGAGAGGCAGGGGAGAGGAAGGGGAGAGGAAGGGGAGAGGCGGGGAGAGGTGACAGAGGAAGAGAGAAGCAGGGAGAGGCAGGGAGAGGCAGTAAGAGGCAGGGAGAAGAAGCGAGAGGAAGGGAGGCAGGGAGAGGTGGGAGAGGCGGCACACAGTGGGCGGAAGCGTTCCTCGGGTCGGCAGGGGAGAGGAAGGGGAGAGGCAGGGAAGAGGCAGGGAGAGGCGGGAGAGGAGACACAGTGGGCGGAAGCGTTCCTCGGGTCGGCAGGGGAGAGGAAGTGGAGAGGAAGTGGAGAGGAAGTGGAGAGGAAGGGGAGAGGCGGCAGAGGGGAAAAAGTGGCGTGCTTTGTGCGCTGTCATGGTTGATGGTGACTCAGCGCACCGGCAGTACTGGCTGCCACCGCTGACTGCGCCGGCTCGCCTAATTGCCCTTAGAACTCGGTCAGTGGCGAGGCCACTGCAGGCGACGCTCAGTCGCCGCGCTCAAGTGCCGACCAAGCTTACGGCGCGGCACATGGTCGCCGGCGCCATCTGTCGGTGATGCGGTGCACTGGTGACCTCTGCGTGGGGTCGTGTCGAGCCACCGCTCATGTCGGAGCACTGCAACCGGCCACAGCCGCTGCTCGGGCTCGGTCGCCACTCCTGTCGGAGCACTGCAGCCGGCCACAGCCGCTGCCAGGGCTCGGCCGCTGCCCCGGGATCGGTCGCCACTCCTGTCGGAGCACTGCAACCGGCCACAGCCGCTGCACGTGCTCGACCACCGCCGCCGCTCCTGTCGGAAGCGGGCGACTTACCGGAACAGATGGCCGGCCCAGAGCGTGAGACTCTTGCGCCCGGCTATATGGGTCATTGCCAAAGGCCGTGACCGCCCGGTGCAAAGGCGTTGCGTGCAGCGTGGCGAGCAGACGAGGTCTGTCGTGGAGAGCAATCTGCAGTTCTCAATGCGGTTCGGAAATCCCGAACAGAAGCACAGGAAGGTGCGGGTTCATGGCGGCGACATACGAAGCGTTCTGTTTGCAAAGCAGGGCAGCGTAGACATTGGATTGTTGGCGGCGCCGTCTGACGCATCTGCAGGCGCGGTCGGAGGTTGCATTTGGCGAGATGCGCTGTGTGATTTCCGACAAGGTCAACACTGGAAACCGCAGCTCAGCCTTGGCTGCTGCCAGCCGGGGCACACAGCGCGCCATTGTAGCCGGGCGGAGTAATCGCTCGATTGGGTGGGTGGGGGCGCGCGGGCGTTCCCAATCGCGCACCGGCGTCGCCGGAAGTGATGGCGATACGTTCTGCGCCAGAGATCAGTGACCCGGCGTGCGTCACTTCCCGGTGGGGCTGTGGCGACAAGGTCAAGGGCAGACTACCCGACGCGACAGCACCGAACCGGGGCCCTGGCGCCCGCCACACCACAGCCACGCCAGCCTTGAGAACGCACCCGGGCAGATTCGAATACGGTGCGCTTGAGGGTAAAGACGGAGTCTGGCTGCACCAATCCGCCATGACGTCACGAGCGCGTCGCGAAGTTTCCGATTCTGACCAACAAGCCGTTTGGCCATGACGTGTCCGACGCGGGAGGTGCGGCGTGACTTAGGGGCGAGTTACTGTTCACGGTGCACATTAACCCTGGTCAGTGCATGAGTCACAGGTGTGCACCCATGGGTCCGACAGGAACAGGTGTGGACGTCGCAGATTACTATCCGTGCCGGCGGCTGGTGGATCCCACGAATAATGCCTTGATGGGAAAGCATCCCGGAAGTCACGGGAGTGAGGAGGAGAGGCTGCCGCCCTTTCGCCGAGAGGGACGGCCACTCACCTCAGTGATATGTCGGGGGAGGGATGAGATCAGTTGCCGGCGATAGGTGCCGTCATGATCGTCCATTGCTCCGACGAGCTGTTCACCAGATGTATTTTTGAATGCGCCTATTGTATGCAAATGAACCACCAATGGCTCGAGTGCCTACGTCTCCCCTCCTCTCCCGCCTGAGACGTCCCTGATGAGGAAACTCCTACGAATCATGCACTATTGTTCAGAACACGTGTAAATAGTTCTGTCTGTAAAATTATATTAAACTATTTCTGTCGGGTGGAATTAAGATGTGTGCAGGAGATCAGTGTATGTTCCAACGTCACTACGGTCCCACAAGTTGTGCATCGGTCTCGATCTCTACCGGTAGAAAAGGCCGTGCGTTTGATATTTGCGGCCGATCCGAAGTCCGCATAGTGTATCTTCTTCTCTTCTATTCGTCCGAACTGCGGACTGCCAGTAGTTCTAAAGACGGCCTAATTTATTGTAGAATGCACGGTTCCTCTAAGGACCACCGATGATGACATTCTTTCACGATTGCCGAGTTCAATATGGTCACTAAATCTTTTGCTGGTATCTGTATGCCGTTTGGCGCAGGGAGTTCTGAAGCGGCATTCGCAGCCGCGTCTGCCTTTTCGTTTCCATGAACTTCAACGTGGCTTGGAACCCACATGAAGTTGATACTGCATATTTACTAGGGCCCAGAAGTTAGTCATGGTGTTGAGAGTGAGCTTGTTTAATACAACGAAGAATGGCTCTTAGATGCTCCTGGGTTTTAGACATTGCGTGTAAAGAAAGCATACGACCTTCAATATACCAGGAGGTGCTGAGTTGACATCAAAAGTAACGTTAAGGATTATACTTTATTAGGTGCTCAAAACCTCTTTGTGCCTCTTTGTGCTCGCATTCCAGTGCACAGTACCGCCACTGAAGATGCAGATCACTACCTAATTACTCTTTGGAATGCAAACATTGATTTTCCTTAGTCATTGATTTATTGGTGCCCATAAAAATATTTAGATGCACATAAACACAACGCATTAGCAAGCTTAACAATGATGCAAAGGTGCAGCATGACAATAAAGATTCAATATTTATTGACACACTGGTTATGCTAGAACTGCAATATGTCAACCAAGATTGTCAAATCAGTGTGCCTACAGAACATACCAATTTGTATCACAGCACACTTCAGTTGCTAAAAATGAATGTGGATAGAATGTCAAAGATGCTAGAACAAGCTGAGGTTGCTAAAACCGTAACATGACAAAGCTGCCAAAATTGCATTGCAACACCATGGGTGCAGAGATGAAGCAAATGCAGACTGGTCCTGGATCTTTGCTATCGAGAGCATTGTCCTCTCCGAAAATAAAAATGTCCTCTATTTTCTTGTTTGACGGAATTCCCTTGGAAGTCACAGGGTGTTTCATATGCTACAAAGAGGAAGGACACCATCCTCCCAGAGTAGGCTTGCTCACAAATTTTCCTCTAAATCCAGGATTCAATAACATACATTAAACACCAAATGATTCATCAGACAACGCTCATGCACATTTTACCACCCTGAAGCAAACAAAGTTGTCAGGTTTGGTTTGGTTTGGTTCGGTTAAGTTTTTATTTAAAAAAATGAAAAACTCATAATTGCTTTGAGACTAAAAAAATAATTTTAAACTTAAAGTTCTTTCTTCCAAAACAGATTAGGCTAGGTTAGGTTAGGTTTTTTAATGCAATTTTGTTTTAATTGCATTAGCGCATTTGCATTGCATTGGCGCCTAATTCATTTAGGGTCTATATCAGAATCTCTAATGCTCATAGCCTCTAACCGTTCAAAACATCTAGGAATCAAAAGGACTAAGCGTTCAAAACCTCTAAATTCGGAGATTTGATTCCGTATTGGGTAAGTTCAAAACTTATAATGTTCAAAACCTCTAACCGTTTAAATTATCTAAGAGTTCAAAGCATCTAAAGACTCAAAAGCACGAGCGATCAAAAGCTCTAGGTGTTCAAAACCTCGAAGGTATCAAAACATCGAATTCACAAAAACAGCAAGAGTTCATACCGTCTAAAAGCAAACGAATTCAGAACCTCTAGCGATCAAAACCTCTAACGTGTTCAAAACCACTTATCAAGAACTTTTTGCGTTGAAGAAGTGCGATATTGCTCCGAAAGCTGTCGCGTGAGCGATATATTATCTTTTATACAAAATGTTAATACTTTTCCACCCTGAATGTAGAATGTTGTGAATAATTCGCTGCATCAAGTGCACATCAACCTTGACAGACAATTCACGTTCGCCAATGCGGGGAATGTTTGAGGTAGACAAGACCTGCCTTGACCGATATAGGTAGGTAGGCACCTACCAACGAGTGCAAGATCTCGAGGCGTGTATACCTACAATGGAATAAAATCCAAGCAAACATTTCCTTCGCAAGTTTCCGCATACGAACTTCACAACCTTAACTCCCACACACGCAATTCAACCGGAATAACGTTCACGTGCCCGACGACGGCACCGAGCGCTTCACACGCATTCACTGATTTTACCATAGTTCTTGATTTAGATGATTTGAACGCGCATTACTTCTCAAGGTTTAGAGGTTTTGAACGCTTAGATATTTTGAACGTTATAGTTTCTGAACCTTAGAGGTTTTGAACGTTTTAGAGGTTTTGAACGTTAGATGCTTTGAACGCTTTAAGGCTTTGAACTCTAGGTATTTTGATACAGTAGTAATTTTGAACTGTTAGGTTTAATGAACAGTTAGTTGATTTGAACGTTCGGAGATTTGACCGTTTTAGAGGTTTTGAACTGTTAGATGCTTTGATATGCTAGAAGTTTTGAACGACCCCAACAGAAGGAAGTTTCCGCCGATTAGGGGTTTTGAACCATTAGTGGAATTGAACTTTAGAGGATTTTAGAAGTTTTGAACTATTCGATGCTCTGAATCCTTAGACGTTCTGATACATTTAATTTATACTTCATTTAATTGATAAATGTTTTGAATTAATTTATTTTGAGAAGTGGTGAACCAAGTTAATTCTTTTTGTTTTGTATTTATTCCTCACAGCATTAAAACATGTTTACGTTTGCAAATTTACGTAAGAATTCCTTGTTTCACATTCAAATCATCGAACATGAATTTATAAAGTTCTGTACACCATATGGCCACCGGCCTGGTTAGTGCGGAAATGAAGTCATGAGTCATAAGAAACACAATTAATACAAATGTAGCGAATTTTCGTTAAAATTTCCGATACATCAGCTGGAAAATCAAAACCCAAGATTTCTTTTACAAAATCATTTTCAGCAAAATGTTTCTAAATGTTTTATCGCTAGATACCTGATATACTTTGTCTTCGGCCAAACGACTCGAGAGGGTGAACGGACCATCACTTTCTTCAATGGGGTATCCTATCTTGACCATTGCAACAATCAGCTTACGTTTCCCTGGTATTCGACCAGTCAGATTTTAGAATGACCTACGGTAAAAATAATATGCGATGTGGTTTAGCCGGAATTCTGCTACCATAACACGAAGTGGTATCCCCAAATACCTTCTAATCAGAGGCAGATACAGGGGTGGGGAACAGTGGAGGAATATATCCCCTCCGCATGGAAAGGTGGCTCCGCTCCAGGAAGGCTCGAGTGCACCCGCCCACCTTCCGCTCCAGGGGTTTCTCAGCAAAAAGCTCAGGAGTGTCGATTTTTAAAAAACATTGGGGGGGGAAGTGCCAAAGCACTAGACCCCGCCCCCCCAAAAAAAAAACTCATCGGATTTAGCCCGCTATATCTTCGGATCTCAGAAATTCTGATTTTGTATTCGACGATGTGTATGTTTATGTTTATTCAGCATCATCACCAACGGGGAAAATCATCCAATAATGGTGAAGTCACATAATTAAAAGAGCAGTGCTCAGCACATGTCAACATAACAACTCTGAGTAAAAGCATGCGACTGCAGTGCCATATAGTGGGCTCGGATCTACCGTCACCGTCACCGTCACCGTTACCCTCCTCCTCACTCCACACACCAACAAACACACACCGGCTTAAATAAAAATACTTCAGCAATCAGATGCAGGCTAAACCACACCGGCATTGATGGAGCATCAGAGCACAGCAGACCTGAACAGTGATGACGGTGGGTGAAAGTATTTCCTAGGTGCCTGACATTAGGGAGGGGAATTTTTCCCTTTAGTACGCCACTGCGGCTGCTCAACGTGTTTTTTTCCCGCAGATTGCACGATCGAGAGTAGAAAGGCCCTTCGGATAATTTTCTTTCGGGACCCATTCTTAATTTTCCGGTGCTCTGGTCGATTCGATGGAGCCTCCTTGTGGTTTTTGTGGTGAAGTCTATTTTATAAGCCCCCTGCAGGCTATTTTTGGAGCCCGGTACGTTTCTTCGGGCTCTCGGTGCGTTTTTTCGGTGCCTCAACAGGTTTCTTTTCCGGCGTCCGACGACTTCTTATTTTGTGGATCCTTGACGCAATTTTTGCGTCCGCAAGGTGACATTCCGGGTATATATTGGTCCTTGGGAAGCTAGCTGCAACTTGTGGGGCTCCGGCACGACGTTTTGGCCCCAGTGAGATTTTCAAGAGAAGCGGCGTGAAATTTTTTTGGTCTAAGTGCGATTTTTTTGGGCCCCGTGGTCACTTGTTTGGATCCCTTGCGGTGGCTACGACACGTTTTTGGGGGCCCAACAAGTTTTGTGAGCTTTTGGAGCCATTGTTGAGATCCCAGATTGATTTTCCGTGTCCGGACTGTTTTTCATTTACCCGGCTTCATTTGTTGGGTGATCTCAACGAGACTTTTAGAGCCCCGGTGGGACCTGTCAGGCCTCTAGCGTGATTTTCAGGGGCCCGGGTGATAATTCTTAGTACCCCAGTCTCAGCGTGATTTTCAGGAGGCCCCGGCCCGACCGTTAGTGGCCCCCGTCGTGACTTTCTTGAAACCCGGCACGACTTTTTTGTGGCCCGAACGTGATTTTCAGGGGTCCAGGTGCAAACTTTTGAGGCCCCAGCGTCATTATCGGGGGCCCCTGCGCTACTTTTGGGGGCCCCCAATGTCATTTTTCTGAGCCCCGGTGCGATTTTTTGTGGACCGAGTGCAATTTTTAGGGAGCATGGCGCATTTTTTTCCTGAGCTCGGCGGATTCTTGGGGGCCCCACAACCTATCAGGAGGGGGGGGGGGGAGGAAACTGCCCACAATGCCCCCCTCCCCAATTCGGTATGTCACTGTGCCATGCAATGATGCAACATAAGAATCCAGGAATAGTTCATCTGTTACATCACTCACATGTGATTTCAACTCCCCAGTTATCCAGATAGTTTGAGGAAAGTCAAACATATGCTACATGGATCAGCAAGGATGGATTGCAAGGGAACATGGATACCATGGAATTCAAGTCACAGTAGTTATGCTGCAATACATACCTTCTTCAACAGACTGCTTTGGAGATGGATGAGCTCCTGAAGCTTGGTCAGGGTTGGAGTTGGAGATGGATGGAGCAACACTGTGAAGGACATAACATATGGTTCAAGAGACTTCTGTTTCCATTAACAATACAGGGGATGAAGTAAAATTTTCATTGACTTCTATGGTTTTCATTGGCTGCATTGACTTCTATGGTGTCCTGAGTAAGTAGGACAATCGAGATGGCTTTCTGTTATATGCATTGTAGAAGCAATGTTATGATGTAGCTTTTATACCCCAGTGAGAATAGTATGGATACACTCATCAGTGAATTTGCAAACATACTGATATATCAGTTAACAACAATGCAGGGAGCTATGTGATCAACATGGTCGATGTGCCCTAAAGCCCAAATAACTAAGTAAGAATGCAGGGAATCTGCTGCATAACAGTTTGCCCATAAACTAGCCATAATATATGGCATCATATGTACTTCCAATGCTATTTGGAATAGTGAGCAATATTTTATGTACAAACATCAGTACATTAGAAATGTTAATTAAACGTTACACACATCAGTTCCTTACAAGTGTCAGCAATACATTTCCTTCATGTGCTTTAAACATGCTTCAAGAAGGCACTGTCATCGATTTTAAACTTGCAAAAAGAGTGCGCCGCCTGGTGTTTTGAGTGCTATTCCAGTGAATTTGCTGTCTTGTTAGTGAACTGACCACTTATTGAGATATAAGTACTTTAACTTTGTCTGCTTCTATCATGAAACATTTGTCATGTTCCAATACATCAGAAATCATCAGAATAACTTCTTGTCCACAAACCGGTGTATGCATTTCTATGAATTTTTCATATTTATTAACACTAATGATGTAGATCTGATTTGCACATTTATAACACAGAAAATGTTATCAGCACAGGATTCCATTCCTGAAAATATAGTACTTTCAACATGTTATTGTTCTTCTACATTTCAACATGTTAATTTGGGTTACATTTTTTATTGTAAAAAAATACATTGCTTGAAATTTTTACAACTTGATGTTTTGGTTTTGTTTTTCTCCAAAGGGGGGTTAGGCTAGGTTGGGTTAGATTATGTTGCATTTCTTATTATTAAAAAAAAAAATATTATCCTGTCACCTAATTCAAAGCCTTTTTTGGTGTTATTTTGCTCTCAACCTGAAATGTAGGCATTTGTATAGAAAATGAGTGGTGCCATCATCTGAGTCACATTCATAAGTATTGCATTGAAATGATACATTCCACGAATTCATAAAACACCTCAAAACACAAATTTAGCGAAATGAGCAGTAACATCATGTTCATCACATTCCTAAACATTGCATTAAACAAAATTCAAGAAATCAGAAATTACCTTAAGCTGTAAATTTACCAAAAGGTGTGCCAACCCCTGAACGGAAATGCAACACTAGGTACCCCAATCCTGGGCAGAAAAAGCACTATGAGCAGTGGAATGAAAATATTAATAAAAGTGAACTAAAAAGAGCTCTTCTTGAAGACAAACGTGGTAGTTATGTGATATTAACATGGAAACCCTGAGCACAAATCAGAAAAAGGCATGGACTGGACTTGTTCAAGCTTACCTGCAAACTTCTTCAACTACTGTTCCTTTGGGAATTAAATATCAGCAAGCTATTTATTCACTATTTAAAATCACACCAATCTGCAGATATATCAGAATGTGCGAAGTACAAAAACGAATCAGTACGACGTCACATGAGATTGGCCCCCGGATTAAACACTGCGCACAATTGCACCACAAATGTCTCACCTCCGTCACATTTGTCGACCGTAACCTCAAATTTAGACTTTAGGCGCTGGAATTTCTGTAACTGGAATTTTTTCTTTGGATGTTACGATTTTGGATGTTCTGAGGAACGCCCATCACGATTTGTGGCATTTAATGCGCGCTAGTGTCTATCAAGCCTCTCCAGACACATTTGGTGATGGGTTTTGACCTTATATAACTTACAAGCAGGTGTTTGTCACTTCTGCAACCGCCATAGGGCCATATTTCTGAGCTGTGACGTCACGTGTGCGATTGCCAGGCTGCGCCGAGTTTCTCCACCGAATTTGGAATATGCCCATGAACCCTGAACCCACAGGGAACCCTGGCCCCACCACCCGATCCATTAATTCAAGTTCAACGGCAGAATTTGGACCGAAAGTTTAACGTGCCGTCAATGCACCGACGCGGCCGCCCGGTAGCTCGTCCCCGGCCTTATCGGGCCAGCTGCCAACTGACCCTCCCAGCCGGGGGCTAAATGCGAGCGTGCGAAGCGACTCGAACCCTGCGTTGCCAGGACAGGGGAGACCAGAGCAGGCCAGCGCTCTAACCAACTGAGCTACCGGGGCGGCTAAATGGCGGAATGGCTAAATGGCGGATTAAATGGCCTTGCTTACAAGGTCCGTTTAGAAAGTCTTGTAAGCTACGGCCTAGTACCTACCTATTGCTTTCTTCAAGAATGGCAATTAAAATACAGTGTGCATGCAGCTCTTGCTGACTTTTTCTGTCATGGTATCATAAGCTAGCAGATATTACATGTTGATGTGGCTCTTGGTGCAGGTCGAGACTGGGATGCTGCATGTCAATAATGAATATATGCACATTGTCATTGGGATATAGGTGGTAACTAGGTAAATATCAAGCTTATGGTACGATGGATTGACTGCTGAAGACAAATATAGTTTGCATGTCCACAATTTCAATGAAAACTGCTTGTTGTTGACTGGACTGGATTGTGTGCAAGTTTGACGGTTACTGGAAATTGAGTGGGATGAATCCAGTTCAAGCTCCATATGCATGTGCTTCTGCCATTGGTCATGTGTGCAAGTATCATTATGACAATGCAATTGTTATATAGTGGCTTTGCAGATTTTTTCAAACAATTTGGTTTCAAATGAATCAGCAGCAGCTAATCTCGACATTTTATAATGTAAGTCGTGCTTGCAAAGTGGAAGGAAATCCAACTCCTTTGGTTTTTTTTCACAAAATGTTCAATTTTGCAGCAAAAGGTGGAGAGTCAATCCACTATCCAATTCAAATCTGTTTCATTTCAGTACAAAATGTGCTGGTTGGCATCAACTAAGTTTTGTAAGTAGCATGGTGTTTTTTTTCTCTTTTTTTCCTTTAACTTTCTTCTCGGCATAAAAATAGCATAGGCTATTTGGGGGGGGAATCAACATTGAGGGGGACAAGATCAACATTGGTGGGGCCATGGACCCCAAAAAATGATACAAATCGACGCCCCTGCTTTGAATAAAAATATTAGAAACGAAAATTAAGCAATATATATTCTGAAAATTTGCTAAATTGAACAACCGAACCCAGGCTAATCGAACCTAATGTCAGCTGCTTTTGAAGGAAAATTTCCGATTTGATTTGATTTTTGGAATTTTTTTATTTTTTTCCAAGTTAAACAACTAAACTAGCCTAACCTAGCCAAACCGGTATTATTGTACTTTAAGGTGGTAACAACACAAGTTTGTACACACATTTGCTTCCATATAGCAAACAAATGGGTTAGGTTTGGTTAAATTAGGTTAGTTTAGGCTTTTCAAATTGGAAAACTTTTCAAAATTTTCCAGAAATGTTTCCCCCACAAATTGCGAATTATTTGGTAACTTTGCAGTTTAAGGTGTTCTTTTTGTCTTTTTTTAAAACAATTTTTCTGCAGAATACCATGTTTATGAAGGTGACAAGATGATTGGACCCACTTATTTTCTGTGCAAATGCTAATTTTTCAGGTTGTGAGCAAAATAATGCCAAAAAGGGCTTTGAGTTCGGTAACATCATTTTTTATTCAACAGCAACTTATGATAGGTTACGTTTGTCTGTGTTAGGTTCTTTAAACTTTGAAAATTGAAAATTGTAAAATGCTTTAACTGTCTCTTGCGCAGTGAAATTGAAACACGCCTGATGCTACCAATTTCTTCAATGTAAGAGAAAAAAGAACTATGGCGTCACGAAAGCTTGAAGGCGAACTTTGGTGTACCTTCTAAGGTAATAGTGGGTGGCACATTTAATGCGGGCTGCCAGACACTGGTCTTGTATGGTTCTATAGGGTTGTTTGTTTGGGAAGTCATGTGTGGCCATAGCTTAATACCTATTGTTTTTCAGGAATATCAATTATAATTAGGTGTCTATATGGCTTCTTGCTGACTTTTCTCTCATGTTTTCATAGGCTCGCAGATTAGCTCACACTTTGATTTTGTTGGTTCAGTTTGAGATTGGGTTGCCCCATAATTGGGCATGTAGGTAGGTAGGTAGGTACCTTGGTAAATATCAAGCTGATGGTGTGATGGGTAGGTTACTAAATATAATTCTAGTTTGTATATCCACAATCTCAATGATAACCATGATTTGCATGCAAGTTTGACAATGACTGGAAATTGAGAATGGAATTAATTTGGAATTAATGTGGTTTTGCCATTGGTGGTGTGTACAAACATCAGTATGACCATGCAATTGTTGTTTAGTTGCTTAGCAGATTTTCTTTCAGACAATCTGGTTTAAAATGCATCAGCATCGCTAATCTCGACATTTTATGATGTAAGCTGTACTTCCACAGTGGAGGGAATTCCAGCTATTTTGTTTGTTTTTGCACACAATTTTACATTTTTCAGCAAAAGGTGGAGGGTCAGTCCACTATCTAATCCAAATCTGTTTCTTTTCAGTACAAAATGTGCTGGTTAACATCAATGTTTCTACTTAGCATGGTGTTTTTCATTTTTTCCCTTTACCTTTCTTATCAGCATAAAATAGCATAGGTTATTGGGGGGGGGGAGCCCAAATCAACATTGGGGGGGGCAAGATCAACATTGGTGGGGCCATGGCCCCCACAAAAGGATACAAATCGACGCCCCAGCAAAAGCTCCCCCTCGGAGGAAACGGCGACCCCTAAGACGAAAAGGCGCCACTTCAGCATGCTTGAGTGCACCCCTCCCCTGTTCAACGATTTTCTGCCGAATGCGCCATTCCTGGCCTTTAACAATGGTGGCCCGCCGATGAGATGGTGCTACTCCAGACAAGTGCCCCCACCCACCGAAAATTTCAGGACCCACCCCTGCTACAATTTTTGCAAGTTGCATATATTTTTATAATACTTGCAATTTTTGCAAGTTGCAATAATTGCATGCAATTATGGTAAGCTTCTTCATTTGCATGGAACATCCACTTTAACACAGTGGGGGCTGCTAATGTTCTCGACAAGATTGTGCTACCAAGGATTTGCGTTATCAGGTCCATCTGCTACCCTCCGTGGAGGGTAAGGGGGTACTTTTTGCACCTCTGCCCTTTTTGAAGCAAATGATAAGATTTAAGAGCTCATAGCGGCTCCGTCGTTAGATGGTATATTCAAAGAGAAAGCAATTAAGGTTGCAACAAATTTCAGATACAAGACACGAGCGGTGAGGAAGTCGGCACTTCAACACAGTAAAAATCGGCAGAGACTGCAAAACATCACAATTGAAGCCTCCACGTAGTGAGAAAACGTCGCCTGAAACCCTGGAAGCTGTCATCGCTCATGTGTCCGGGCAATCATTGAAAACCAAACTATGCCAACGTATCAAAGACTGAAGACATCGGGGGAAAAACTCGGGGACCATCTTCCGCGAGTGCAACGCAGCGTACATTGGCGAGAATGGTCGGCCGCTGGACAAGCGCCTGAAGGAGCACCGGAACGCTCTCTCCAAGTTCCAACCAGAAGCGTCCGCAGTCGCTGAATACGCTGTAGATACCCGGTCCGATATCCACTGGGACGACTTAGAGATTCTGGGACGGGAAACCCAATTTAGGAGAAAGAAACTTCTAGAATCATAGCATACTAGAAAATCGCGACCAGAGCTAAATCAGGATGGGGACTTAAAATGGTCAACCATTTGGAGAGTGGCTGATTTTGACGGGCAGTCATCTGGGGAGGGGTTGGGGAGAATTAGGGAGGCTTAAAGTGTGATGTTTTCATATTCTCTTTATTGTTCTATGTTTTACTTCGTGGAAGTTTCACTTGTGACGTTTTACAGTCTCCTTACCGATTTGTACTGTGTTGAAGTGCCGACTTCATCATTGATCGTGTCTTGTGTTTGGAATTTGTTGCAACCTTAATTGTCTTCTCTTTGAACATACCATCTGACGACGGAGCCGCTAGGAGCTCCGAAAGTTCATGAATTGTTTCAGAAAGAGTCATCCCAGATAACGTTGATCAAATGCATTCATATTTGACAATGACATCCAGCCAATTTCCCTGGGCATGATGTAGCCGTGGTGGTGCGGTAGTTCCCCGCAAGAGCACGGAGGGTGAGTTGTTCGGGCTTGTTCCGAAGTTGTCCATTTGCACGTGCAAATGGACAAACGTGCAAACGTGAGTGTAACCGCATCCTTCATTCAATGCGATTCCTTAGTTGCTGAAGGTTCGATTCTGGGTGGTTTCCCATCTTCTCCAGTGAAACGTTGGGGATGGGGGGGGAGGAGGTTGGGTGAGTGTATTATTTGAACTGGGGAGGCTGATCTTGGGTTATAGAAGGTTCTCCCTTTGGATACATTTTACGCCTAAATATTTGGGCTGATGTGTTCGCCTCGCTAGTTTTTTCCTCGCATTCCCTGGCTGGTGCTTAATAACCCCGCCACGGAATATACATCGGGGAGCGTCGTTTTTTTTGTAAGACCGTATCCTTCCACTTGACGTCCACTGGTGCGATGCTAAGTGCTGAACATATTGAGTGACGTGCGATCTTGCCCCCACCCCCTTCTATGGCGAAGCCCTATTGGTGCTGAAGTGAAATTTCGATCCCTGGCTATTGAAAGATCTGTTGGCTATTAATATCCACGCACTCTTGGAATGAAAAGCTTTATTCGTTCAGATAGCTACAAATGGTAAAGAGCATGACGTATTTCACCCGCGAAATGCCTCCCGCACACCCTATCCCTACTTCTTCCGGGCAGCGGGAGGAGCGGAGGAATGCTCCTCCCCAAGCTTTGTTCTAGACCGAGTGAGAAACGCGATTTTCATCGTCGTGTAGCGCCAGCCCTCATCTGTCGACCGTTGACCCCCAGATCGGGTCAAAGAGGTCAAGGACGGAATGTCGCCGTCTGACAGGCCTATGTTTCCGAGTTTCGACGCCGAGCCACTAACCAAATGACATGCTCGGATACAGCTTTGCATAAATATCTAGCTGAGCTTCTTGCGAACACATGGTATTATCAAAATGTGGCTTCAAGGTGAAGATCACGAGCAGGACGTGTGGAAAGCGACACAGTTTTCCGCATTCAAACGTAGTTGTACCGTAACTACCAAACCAGGAGCGATATGGCGATAAAACAAAGATAAGGCTTGGAAAGATGCGCCATATGACATGGTATCAAAATACTTCACGAAAGGTCATGTGGTAACAATTGATCGGGGAAGGTTAATCACTTTTCACGCCCCATCTATTGCGCTAATTTGTGCATTTCTGGAGTAAAAAGAAGCTCGGAGAAATTAAATTCAGCATGTGAATGTATCCTAAGATGCAGTTTGTTGAAAAGTATCAACAGGGGTCGTATTATGTCACCTGAGTCATTGACTAAGGTGACTTATTTCCTAACTCATATTCCTTTGATTTTAGCAGCAAACGGAGAAAAGAGTGCTGAACTCGAACCTGGCGTTAAAAAACCACCCTGGTAGTTGTTTGCGAAAAGAGGATCTACTTAGGCTAGCTCGAGTCACCTGGATTATTGACCCACGATAACACTGAAAGGATGCAAGCATTGAAACAGACGTAGAAGATATGTCAATGCATGTAATAAGAGTATGCAATGTCAATTGGCTGCATAAAAAGACCATCAATGGCATTTCGACAAGTCGTAATTTCTGCGGAGAAAGATCTGGGTACATTTCGGGTCATGTTTCCGCAACCCGACCTGATGGCGCCATGAAAATGTGCACACTTTTAGAAGATCATGTGTTCTATAATATGCATTTTGGTTTGTGCCCTGACATGATTGCTAGGCTGGCAATTCTGAGCGTGAAGATATATTGTTAGCATTGACCTTGACCTGACATGCAATGTGAGCTAAGATCACCCAAACAATTTTTGTCTTTTATCGTTGACCATTAACTATAAATCGATATGCAAAGCTTGCATGCATCCGTGGAACCATATTTTCGATAGCTCTTGGAAACGCTACCACAAACATAACTTTTGGAAACCGGCAACCTGAATTTGACTTCGTCTATCTCGGAGATCCTGGGTCCCCAGCAAAAATGAATAACAATAGTTCCATTATTCAAATGCCGGAAGGGATGTCAAATTTGAGCAAAATCGAGCCGCGCGTTTGGCGACTATCCAGGACGAACACGAATGGAGGCCAAAATGTCACCTCCAGTGGCAGTCACTGTTTGTGGTTCTAACGTTATGGTGATCGGTCAGCGAAGGCCAGGTCCAAGGCCTGTCGCACGGGAATACCGGCTCATCACCCACCAGTCGTACCCCGTTCTAGGCCACCTAATCTCAGTGCACCGAAGCATAGGCCAGATCACATCACAGGCTTTACGGACAACCGTCCAATCGAGCGGAAAACAAGCGGAAGGAAGATGGGCAGCCGTCCGCCTGGTGGACCCAAGGCTAAGGCTCCAGTGCACCACAGGCTCCTGCACCGCACCGCTACCGGTGCGTTTCGTCACAGTCATTGGCAGTTTTACTGCGGGAAGGTTAGGGGAAAAACGATGTCTCCGGCCATTCCTGCAGTGATGTCCGCCAAGTGAATGCCCGACGATCGTACGAAGCAATCCTGCGTCACCTGCATGAGGCACGGGCACACACCGCCTGGCACGTTCCATCGTTGCAGTTGGAAGATCATCTCCTGTGTAGGTGGGGTTTGACCGGGTTCTTGCGGAATATTTATGTTCATTATTTATGTGCATTTATTTATGACTTACGGTCAAATGGTAACAGCCAACTTGGGCATTGATATCGATTGGCTGTGGCATGCACAATACATACCTGCGATAATCTACCATACATGGGACTAATTTCATACGGCGTGGTTCTGGTTTTCAACACATTTCAACAAACACCAAACGAACAAGAGAGACATAGGTCAGCCAACCTGAATGCGCTTCGCGCACGACTTGTTCCCTTTTCGCTCATTATGAACGAAGGCCACTTTACAGTATCGTGCTGTCGCTCTGAGATAACTATCAGTAAATCAATTACTTCATACGTAGGATAAGCGATTACTTCATGAACACACAGCTTCAACAACAATATACATAAACAACACGAGGTAGCATCACGCTCGCCCAGCAGACAGTCCTTGTGCTTTGTGGTGGAAACACAGAAGCCGTCAGAACGGTTATAGACAGCCAGCGAGGATTGACCGCTGCCACCATTGACTGACCAGCGACGTCACCTCACACAGGACTGACGTCACCCCATTGATGTGTGGCCGAGCTGGCCAGAGTGAGCGGAGCTCTGACCAGCGACGTCACCCCACACAGGACTGACGTCACCCCATTGATGTGTGGCTGAGCTGGCCAGAGTAAGCGGAACTCTGATCAGCGACGTCACCCCACACAGGACTGACGTCACCCCATTGATGTGTGGCTGAGCTGGCCGGAGTGAGCGGAGCTCTGATCAGCGACGTCACTTCACACGGGACTGACGTGCGATTTTCGGCGCAGGATCTCCTTGGACTGCCCAAATGGGATCAGTGAGGACTGCCCACGTCCAGCCCTTTCACGGGCTTATTGTGTGCTGCCCGCGACGGTCCCGCATCGCGGGGCAACCCTACTTCCGGTGTGACTTTCGGCGCAGGATCTGCGTGGGATGCCCGGGTCGGGCCCTTGCTCCAGCCCGCGTAGCGCCATCGCATAGTTGTTGGCTGGGTATGTTTTAGCCTAATCCACATAATCAACTGTCTGAATACAGCTGTACTGTATTCAGCAGACTGAATACAGTACAGCAGAATACAATAGTACTGTCACTGGCGGATCTAGCCCACCGGTTTGGCGGGGGGGGAAACTTTCGGTTTTCGGCGTCAGCCCCCCTCCCCCTCCCCCCAGTGCCGTACTTAGGAATTGCATCAGAGGAGGGGGTCGAAGGGATTTGGAGGGTGCCCATTCTTCCACTATTTTTGGTTAAAAGCATCGGATTTCTACAACTATTTGTCCAATGGACCCATTTTTTTACAATAATAATTAATGACAACATAATTTCCTGTGTAGGGGCCCCAGCCTACCTCCACCGCTTCTAAGTTACGGGATTTTTGTTCTTGTTTACCAAAACGTTCACGTTCACGTTCAACGTCTTGTACCATGTCAACGTTCGTGCACGTGTACACACTGGCAGATCCGATTTTGTCAACTCTTGCTGTAAGCAGAACTTGAACAGCATAGAACCCTCGATGTGTGTCAGAATGTACTATGCTACCATATTGGCTTCCAAACAATTATAAAAAAATACCTTTAAAATTGGAGATTCTTTCATCTAGACGATATTTTTTAACCTCGGCAAAGGTTACTGCATTTTCATTCAGTTTACTTCTGTTGGTTTCGGGGGGCCAAAAGACACTATGCCCCCCCTTTAAGCGCTTCGGGGGGGGGGGGGGCTTGGCCGGAATGGCCCCTCCCTGGATCCGCTAGTGAGTACTGTGAATATTTATTATTTTAAGAAGCATAGTACGTATCTAGAGAGAGCAACCAGCGTCAATGAGCGCAACATGTGCGACTCCCTAACTGGCACGCATGAGCGGGGGTGGGGGGTGGGGTGGGGAGTAGCGCCCCCAATGTTCCGCCGCCCTTGAACACAAGCTACATAAGGTACGATTTTTTGGTAACAGGTATTTACTTACTTTCGGGGGAAATCCATCCCACTGCGAGTGATTGGTTTTACGACACGTCGACCGTTGAGTCATGTAGCGTCGCCAATCTCTCACGCCGATTGGTCGCGGGCGAAGAGTAGCGACAGGCGAGACTCGAACCCACAACCTTTCGATTGTGAGACGAGCATCTTACCCCTACACCACTCGTCCCCCCACTGCGAGTGAAAATGTCGCCGTGTTAACATGCTAAAATAGGCCCTGGGACTAAGGTTCCTGACAGATACAAAGCAAGGCACATAACTTCCGTGGCCCCTTCCGCATAATATCGGCCACTCCTGATTAGTGACTCACCATTCCATCCAGCTTATCGATGGTGAGCATATCAGGTTTGCCTGCCATCTATCGAATATTTGTAGAACTACAACTTGTAGCATTTCCCGCAACAGCACAAATCATCACCCATCATTTCCTTGCCAAATGCTGGTCATTTTTCGGGGTTTCCAGGGTCTATCATCCGTGAAGAACACTTCGATTACAATGTGTCGGCGGAGTGCGGAATAAAGCTTCAGAGCATATATCATGTTAGGTATTGTCGTCCAACTATCGCCAAATGAAGTTGTCAACAAAACCATAGAACAAAGCCTCTCGCATCAATTCGCTTTTATTTAGGGGGACAAAATACATTTCCTACGTGCCAGTCAGAGATGAATGCAACCTTGTGCTTAGAAGCATTTAGCTGCACATGGCTGCCGCTTATTAATGGAATGTTGGTGGCGGAGACGCCAATATGTTGACCACCTAGCACAAATTTGACTTTAAAACTATTCGGCTGCGAGACAAATGAGATGGACATTGCACTATCGGTTAGCTCACCGGTATCGTGATTGATATTGAGGAAGCTTTCGGGTAGGGTGGCTACACGCGCATTCCATACGCTCTCTCTCTCTCTCTTTTGGTGGGGCAGGTCAGGCGTGGCTTACAGTGTCAGTGTCAGGTCCTTCTGAAGCCAGCTGCGCAGAGGCGACCTCTGTTGCAGAGTGCTTCTCAGTGTCGGCTGCTGCAGGGCAGCCTTCTCGGACGCCGCGGGAACTGCGCGAGACCGTGTCTCCAGTTGGGTCAGCCGGCGCCGCGAGGCGTCCAGGGCGCGGCGCAGCATCTCCAGTCGTGCACGGTCCGCCGCCGCCGCCGCGTCAGCCAGGTCACAGCCAGGTCACAGCCAGCTCACAGCCCAGGTCACAGCACAGTCCGGACATGCCCTACACATCATATCCAAGGCTACATTCAGCCTGCGTCCGTGTCATCAGCGGGCCGCAGCCGCTTCGCATCCAGTGCATCGCTCGGCGAAGCTTGGTCGTCTCCTCGCACCGACGACTGTGACCGGGAGACGCTCGGCTGAGGCGGCGTTCACAGCCGGTGGCAGATCCAGGTGAAGATTGCGGGGTCGTGGCTCGCCCTCAGGAACCGAAGGGATCCGGCGGGCCGCTGAACGCGTGCTTCAACACAGGCCGTGACACGAGGCGTTGGACGCCCCGGGAGGCCTCCGAGCGACCGGTGAATTGCCCTGGGTCGACAAGAAGGGACTACGGTGCAAATGCGCCACTGAAAGTTCTCGGATTGAGTCAAAATTTTGCAAATTGTTTAGCAGTGTTGCACAATTTGTATGACAATATTATAGTGCATCGGACAAATAGTTCATGTTTCACCCTATCCTAATCAGCATCGCGTTCACAAGATCCTCCTCGAGAGGTTTGGATTGATCGAAAAATATGCGCTGCGGACTGTCTCGACATTCCCAAACCCACAAACACGAACACCAGTTGTGGTAAGATGCTGCTTGTAATACCACCCAAACAATTTCGGAGCACCCTTCCCTCCCCCTGCATAAGTTTGGTGAACACAATTTTGAATGACAAGAACACCTTCAGTGCGAGAACGGAGACCAATATTCTGGACGACCCCCCTTGTCCAAATCCTGGATCCGCCACTGTTGACAGCCGGACGCCGCCGGGTTCTCTAGTCACACCGACACACGACTGCGACGCTCACTTCTTCTACCACACCGACGCAAGCTGTTGCACCGCCGGTCGGCTCGCGTCCAAGATTAGACGCCAACACCGCCGCGTCCACGTCGACACCGACGCGCCCACATCCCCGCGTGCTGACGACAGGCCGACAGTCGCCGCTGTGGGCGCCGCGGGGCGTAGTCGTTTATCGGGCGCCTAGCCTCGCGGGCATGCCGCTAGGTGGCAGATCGTCGGTGCGCGCGCAGGCCGGCTCCTTACGACAGATGACTTAATGTGAGGCGTAGGAGCGTCATCAAGGTGACCTCAACGAGAACTGTCCCAGAGGCGCAGCCAAGAGAAATACGTCCCTACGGTCCCAATCACTTGGAACTGTGTTTGTACTCTACACCGCTAGCATTGTGCATGTTTGGGTGTAATTTACTCTTAGTTGCCCAAAACACCATTTTATGTCATACACGTGCATATTGAGCAGCCAATGGCGTAGTCAGGAAGCTAAAGCTGGTGGATACAATTTATTGCTCATTTATTGCTCACGTATTCGCAGCTAGTGTCACAATCACATGTTGATTTCTTCTTTGTACATTATATCAAGACGTAGCCAAGGGGGGGGGGGGGCTCCCCCTCTTAGCACCGAAAAATATACTAAATGAAATGAAAAATTTTGCGATTTTCACCACGAAAAACCATCAATTTTCGGCCGCTTTGCGTGCCGAATACCCTCCCATTTCATCACTTTTTTGCGGGTCGGGCCCATCCACATAAGACAATCATGGCTGTGCCACTGCATTCCATCAATGCCGACGGAGATGTTTTGATCAGAGGCGTTGCCAGGAAGTTATACAAGGAAGGCCCCTGACCATTGGCGGATCCAGTAATTTCCACGTGGAGACATATAATCCTTGGATGAGCTAAGTTTGAACTTTTCCTTCGGGGGACAAATTCATTGCCCGTACCGGTGGGGTACTGGATCCGCCATTGGTACTTTTTTCGCTTTACCACTGCTTGCGATGCATCATTACCATTTATCCTGCTCCACCCTCCAAACTTTCCAACGCCAACGTAAATGATACCACTTTGAGAAAACCTGCCACTTGTTGCAGTTTTTCCCCATGGATCCGCCTCTGACATGATCAGGCTCAAAATAAGCATTTCCGTAGGTAAGCAAGGCAGTAGCAGTTGAATTCAAGGGCGTCGCCACCGGGGGGGGGGGCAGAGGGGGCAGTCGCTCCCCCTGCCGTGAGACTGGGGGGGGCACCGCCCCCCTGAAATTTGAGGAGGCCCCTATCCGGAAATGCACAGGACAAAAAGTGAGCAAGGAGGCCGACGAGACATGAGAGGAGGCCTCCAAGACGTGAGAGGAGGCCCCTAATTTGAAGAAGGAGGCACCTAGGAGAGGATAGGAGGCCCCAGAAATCCAGAGAATGTCAACAATTGGCACGGAGGCCCCCATGAATCCAAAGGACGCCCCCAGGATTGCAAAGGAGGCCCCCAGGATTGCAAAGGAGGCCCTCAGGATTGCGAAGGAGGCCCACAGGATTGCAAAGGAGGCCCCAAAATTGCAAAGGAGGCCCCAAAATTGCAAAGGAGACCCCCGGATTGCAAAGGAGGCCTCCAGGATTGCAAAGGAGGTCCCCAGGATTGCAAAGGAGGCCCCTAGGATTGCAAAGGAGGCGCTCAGGATTGCGAAGGAGGCCCCCATGATTGCAAAGGAGGCCCAATACGGGAATGGAGACCTCAGAAAATGAGAGGAGGCCCAAAGACGCAAGAGAAAGCCAGTGGATATGAGATGAGGTTTCGGAAACGCAAAAGCAGTCCCCAAAACGGGTAAGGTTCCACCAAGATAGAAAAGGATATTCCAGAAAAGTGGCAGGAAGCACCTAATTCGGAAGAGGACGATATAAGATTGGAAATGAGACCCTATGATGAACGAGGAATCCCCTAAAATAGGAGAGAAGGGCAATTAGATAAGAGGGATGGCTCCCAGGCCAGAAAGAAGGCTTCAAGACGGGTAAGAAGGTCCCCAGGAAATGACGAGGTAACTGAAATAGGAAAGGTTGCTTGTAATTTGGAAGAGGAGGCACCTGAGAGAGAACAGGAGTCCACCAGGAGATAAGAGGCCACCCTTATCATGGGCAAAGATGGAATCAAAACGCAGAACAGGAGGCCCCGAAGACGTGAGAGGAGGCCCCTAATTTGAAAAAGACAGCCTCTAGAAGAGAAAAGGAGGCCCCTGCCGGACACGAGAGGAGTCCCTCGAGATGGAGTAGGTCTCCAGGGCCGAATGAGGCCCCGACTGCCGGAAGGAATTTCCAGGAAATGAGAGAAGGCCCTTAAGATGGGAGTGGTAGGTAGCAGGTATGGAAGGAGGCGAGGTTTCCAAAATTGAAGATCCCCCACAAGACGTGTAAGCTTTGCGAGGACAAAGGAGGAGGCCCACGAGGCGTGGCAGGAGGCTCCTAATTTGGCAGAGGATGCCCTTGGAACATGAAAGGAAGCCCCATGCCATGTTAAAGGGGCCCCAGGATGTGGGAGGAGGCCCTCCAAAACGGAAGACGAGGACCATTGAATATGGAGGAGGGTAGGACGCACGAGAAGACGTCCAAAACCGGTAAAGAGGCTCCAGGAAATGAGACGAAACCCCTAAGACGAGAGAGGTCTATAATTTGCAAGAAGCCCCTGAAATGGCAGGAGTCGTGCCGGGGTACTTGAAAATCACGATATGGGCCCAAAAAGATCCGGCCGGGGCCGCTGAAAATCACGCTGAGCCTAGGGGTACCAAAAATGCACGCCCGGACCATGAAAATCACGCTAGGGGCACGATAGGTTGTACCGTTCCCCAACAATATCATTGGGACACAAAGGAAGCCGGGGCAACGAAAAACAATCCGGACATGGATAATCACTCTTGGGCCCCAACAATGACACCAAAAGCATCCAAAACGTATTGGCCACCCACAAAGTGTCGAGGTCGCTAAAGCACGCGCTAGGTATCCAAGCAGATGACGTCGGGACACAAAAGATTACATTGGACTAAAAAAGTCGCGTCGCAGCCTTCGAAAATCTCACTGGGGACCAAAAAGGTCGCGCCTGGACCCCAAATGTTGCAGCTGCTCCAAAAATCAATTATCAACCGGAATGTCACTCTGCGCCCCCAAAAATCGGGTCAAAGTCCCCCCAAAACCCGTTCGGCACTGGAAAAAAACGTGTGAGGGCACCGAAAAAATCGCACTTGGAGACCGAAGAATCGTACCAGGACCCAAAATATCACATAAGGACCTTTAAAAAAATAGAACCCGATGTCTAAAAGTTCACACCGAGACTCGATTGAATCTACCCCAGCACCGGAAAATTAAGAACAGGTCCGGAAAAAATTACCCGGAGGGTATTTATACTCCGAAAGGAGCTATCGGCTGAAAAAAAAAGTCCTTCGGTGGCCGCAGTGACATCAAAGGGACAAATTCCCCCTCCATCCTAAGAGGGATATGCTCCCAAGAATCGAGCCGAGGCCCCCAAAAGTCGCGCTGGGGCCACAAAAATTCGCGTCGGTTCACCAGAATTCGAGTAGGGGCTCCAGGTAAATACGGCGGGCCACAGAAAACTCGCTCCGAGGCACGAAAATCTGCTACAGGAACCGCCAAGATCGCGTTGGGGTCACAGCTAAGTGCAACGCGCCCCGCAAACTCGAACAGGTCCCACCAAATTTCGCGCTCAGACCCACAATTCCCATCGGTAGTACCAATAATTTGGTCTGGGCATCAAAAATTAACGTCGGAGCTGCCAACAATTGGCGTCTAGGGCCCCAGATAGGCACCGTGTGACCCCCAAAGTCGCATCAGTATCCGAAAAATAAAGCTGGAGCCCTCCAAAATAAGGAGGGATTCCAAAAAAAAAGTCCGGGGCAGGACAATGGTTCTGGAGCACCGAACATGTCATCAGATGCCTTGACAAATCGCGTACGGCATCGAAAAACATACCGGAGCTCGAAGAAAATCGAGGTGAGATACAAAAACATGGCGCCAGGGACTCGAAAAATCAGGCCGGGATTCGGAATTTAAACAAAATTCAGAAGAGATCCACAAAATCGCGTTGGGCCCAGATAACTGGCGTTGGGTCCCGGAACCATGCGCCTGGGCGCGATAAGTCGCGCTGGGACCCATAAAAATCGCACCAAAGCCCCAAAATCGTACTGGTGCCCCACAAATGTACGTCAGAAGCCCTAAATAAACACAGCAGGACCCTAAGAGCACAACGGGGAATGGAAAAGCGACTGGCCCTCCAAAGCACAGTCTAGCAAAAAGCGACAGGGCCCGAAAACATGCGTTGTAGCCATAACTATATATACCGGGAACTCTAAAAAAAACATTAAAAAAAAACAACGGAAGCTCTCAAGGCACACAGGGGCATACGACCGCACAAGGGCCTGGAAAGGGGCTGGGTCCGCAAAAAGCAACATGGTCCCAAAACGAACAAAAATACCGGGCACTAAGTAAACGCATCGAGATCTTTGAAGCGCCCCGACAACTAAAAAAAAAATATTCGGTGCGCAAAAAAGCAATAAAACCCTAAAACGAGCAGGGGTTTCGAAAATGCGTTGGGCCTCTAACAAAAATGGATTGGAGCCCCAAGACACATCCGTAGACGAAGAAATACGAAACGGGTCCAAAGAAGTACACTCAGGCAGGGCCTCGGTTCGGTAGCCAACCTTGAAGCATGTTTAATGAAAGATATGAGGTGCATCAAAGCTCAGCGGGTATCCGCATTTCTTCACCATAAAATATGGGAAGTAGGGAACTAATGGTCGAAGTTAATTAATATAATTTTCGCAGCGAACGCCCATACGAAGCATTTTATCACGTTAGATATGGCGCAAGTCTATCATGTGGCAGCAATTAGCAAAGCGTAGGAGGCCCAGCAGAATCCGTAGCATCGCACGAAGTGTGGCGAATGCGCCGAAAGCGCAAGATGGGTGTGCACGTGCACTAACGTTGGCGCCGTGGCGACCGGGCACTATGAACTGGAATGTCTGAAATTGGGAAATTTTAAATTTTAAAGTGATTTGTGTTGGTGTAATTTCAGCAGTGCGAGGTGACTTATCAAGGGATACCAAAATAATACATCCGAACAGGGTGTGGGAGCTAGGGTTGAAATCCGACGAATCAGAAACGATAGTGGTAGATTAGGCCCCTCCACAGGATAATTCAGTTGATCACTAATTATTTTATTTAAAAAGGCCCCCTTTGACAAAATAATGCTCGAAATCGGAAGACTTTATTGAGTAGTTGGACCCCCTTCAAATACGTTTGCCCCCCTCCCCTTGGCGCAAATATAGGTGCGTCGCTGGCCCCCCAATAATTTTCAGAAACTTACGCCCATGGAGCAAAGCCAACATTACGGGGGCAAATTCCCCCTCACAAGCATACAAAACAACACCGATGCCCCATATTATATGGGAGGAATGATGTTTTAAAATGTATTTTCTTCCTACATAGTTGTCTTCTGTGATTACAGCCTGCATGATTAGAGCTTCCCAGCTTCAATACCTTCCAACGACATAATTTACAAAACGGTACAGCACAGTGATAACCATGGGCGTGACGGCGTGGAATTTGAAGGTTTTGCATTATTTATGCATTGTCATTGTTACATTGTTGCATTGCCATTGATGCATTGTTGTTCAATGCTTGTTCGTGCCGTGAATTTATTCGCGGAGGATTTATTAGTTTAGCTTCTGTGCCAAGTGCCTTGCAGCCAGCACCAAATGTTATTAAAAAGAAAAAATCCCTAAGATGACGATCAGAAGACCAATTCAACTCACTTCTCGTTGTCACCTTCGCGAAATTGTCGTCCTAGGACTGAGAAATTATCGTTTAAGCTTGTTTATAAGATCAAGCTGGTAGGAATGACTAACAGTAGTGATGAACCTAGCTATATTAAGTTAAACTTGGTGGACATAGAAGTGGGTTGATCAATGGGAGATATCTTTAAGATATGCTCAGCACGAGCCCCACCAGTTCGCTACAATCTAGAGGTCAGCGGGAAGATTCTTCTCGTCGATAAAGCATAATGATATCGGTTTGTTTGGCACGTATTTATCCACATTTGCTTATTTATACCCTGGTATGGCTCAGTTCTCAGCGAAAAAAAAAGATTCTTGCTATTGCGTTTTGCGTAAATGATGCACCATGCCAAGAACAAACAAGACATCAATATAAAATCATGTTCCCATTCGGGAACCATACTAAGAGCCTAAAAAGCAATAGGAGGCCGTAACACAGTGGAGGCCCCCTTTCGGGGAGCAGGAGGCCCCCTATCAACATTGCCCCCATGGAAGAATTTCGTGGCGACGCCACTGGTTGAATTACAAGCTATAATCACTTGAACCAGGGGCGTTGATTTTGGAAAATTCTGGTGGGAGGCACAATACATGGAGGCAATGGGCGGGCGGAAATTAGTTGGGGGGGGGGGGGGCGGCACACTCCACAGGGTCCCATGTTAAACGTTGAAATTATTGAGGGACAAAGCCAACATTGAGGGGGCGCTAGTCCCCTCAAAAGCATGGAAAATAACACCCATGACCTGAACGAGTAAAGCAATGCAATTATTCAGATCCATGTCCTGTTCATAAGTTTTCACAAAAATCATTCGGATGTGTCTCCCAATATTCGCTCCTGGGGGCGCCGTGACATAGTCACGAAATTTATATTTCGGGACAATGCATTTAAAGAAATTTAAGAAAGGTCACCGAGTTGCATGCTCCTATCTATCGCAAAGGGCTAGAAAACGGCAGGCGAAAACCACAAGGTGGGGGAGGTGGAATCCGTCTCTCCTCGAACGGAATATATGTTTTTAATACACTGGATTGACAAGCAATTTTGAAATTTGCACCACGACAAACCAGAAATTTCCAGCGCGTTTAGCGACGAAAGCGTTCTCGGTGTAGTGAGTCGTATTTGTGTCGGGCCCATACCTTAAGAAAATCCTGACTGCGCCTCTGTGTGTCACCGACGGGCCGACTGGTGAGCAAGGAAAAGCCGGACGGGATTTGTGGATGTATGGCGAGCATGGTTTCGGTGATCACTGTGTTCTCGTCCTCCCAGCAGCATGGGTGTAGGATCAAGGGTTAACGTGGACGCCTGCCCTCCCCCCACCCAACTCCAAAATTGGAAGGACAATGGCCCCCCCCCCAAAAAAAAAAACTTTTTGATAACACTTTGCAGCCAGCTGCACGCTTCCGATAAGGAAATTATTTTACAAAACGTTGGACATACTTGAGAATGAAGAAAAACATTCAAAAAAGCTTTATAAACCGGAAGTTTTGTTCTACATTTGGTGACATGACTGTCAAACGATCTGACGCGCAGTTATGGGCGCAAGAGCATCATGTCTGTCAAAGTTCTTCTTTCTGTTTCGTTTATGCGGCCGCCTGAAACATTATCGACAATGTTTGTACATTGTCTGCATAACAATGAAGAGGCCTTGATTAGTTTGATCGTCAGATGTCGCGTACTTTTGCTGGATGCTGAAACAAAGTAGACTCAGCGTCTTTTTTCGCGGTCTTTGGCGTTTTATGTTTGCTTTGGTATATTGCTATCGGTGGAAGCAAGGCTGCTGGCCTGCTGGCCAGCAGTCGCAGGCGGCAGACACCGGTGACCCGCCGGCCAGCAGTCGCCGGCGACAGACACCGGTGACTCGCCGGCCAGCAGTCGCCGGCGGCAGACACCGGTGGCCCGCCGGCCAGCAGTCGCAGGCGACAACAGACACCGGTGGCCCGCCGGCCAGCAGTCGCCGGCGGCAGACACCGGTGGCCCGCCGGCCAGCAGTGGCAGGCGACAACAGACACCGGTGGCCCGCCGGCCAGCAGTCGCCGGCGACAGACACCGGTGGCCCGCCGGCCAGCAGTCGCAGGCCCGCGTACGGCGCCGCAGCACGATGCACCCGCAGTGGTCCGGCGCCGCCGCTAGCTCCTTGTCGCCCATCCAGCTAAATAGCCAATTTTGCAGCGAGAGTATCGATCAGCAGCCTAGGACGCACCCAGAAGCTCGGCTTGGGTGAGGCCGACTCGGTTGGGAAAAGAGAGAGCACCAAAAATGTTTGATTTTCATAACTGAACAGATGATAAGAGGTGGTTTGATATACTAGTTATATCATGTAATGTCGAAAGCTCCTAGAAAATTCAATCTTATACGATTTTGGGGGACCAAATATACCGCTTTTGGGCTTGAGGGTCCGGAATGTCCCCCCAATTGGATCTGCCATCAGCAGTCCTACCCGAAACTTCAAAATCGTTCCTACGCACCTGCCCAGTAGGTAACGCCTATCAAGGCGTTCATTCAGGCCTATCACTGCGAAGACCAATGGAAATAGCGAGGTTGTTGCTATGGGTGTCACTTAATGCAAATGATTGCGGCGAGGTCAAAAGCCAAGGGAGATGCATAGGTACTGATACCCCCCCCCCAAAAAAAAAAAAAAATTCATCGTATTTCGCCGACCATATTTTGCGCATTTGCAAGCTTCCTTTGCAAAACTGTGGTTTGTCTTGTTCCTTATCCAGGTACCTGTTTACAACTCTGGTGTTCACGGACGTTGCTAGCTCCCTCGGTGTTAGCTTACGTGTGTAACTTATCGGGTTAGAAAATTAACCCCATCTTTACTTTCCATACCTATTTGTTTTACATGGGGACCACGGTGACAAAACACCATATGGAATGCAAGGGCAGATCTTGTGGATGTAGAGACACCCAAAACCAAACACAATTCAAATACAATTTTAGACCCTCTAGATGAAGCTATTCAGAATTGCACGTACGAGGCCACAATAGATATTGATGTGAAGTTATATAACGTGACATATATTTTTCTTCCATGCATCCTACCCTTTGTGCTATTCACCAAGCTCCTGACCACAGATACCATATGTGAAACACTTGACTTACGTCCGTGCCATCCCACGAACCACCGCCACGAGCAACCTGAGCTCAGTTAGGCCATTAGGATGCACTGCTGGTGTCGATAAGCTTTTTACCAAGAAGTATGTCTATGGGATAGTGGACCAGATAATTGCAATTCTCATAAATTCTCTCGATTTTTACTAGCAGCGTATGTATCATGAAGGCCCCTGGAGCTGAAATGCACCGAAAACCGTGAAATCCCATGTCGCACACAATTACAATTCCAGTCTCTGTATTAACCTATTTTCTTTTTCTACAGCCTGATAAAATTACCACTAATGACCGTGTAACTACATTCGCGAATGCGCGAAATTGTCTTGAAATATGAACAACAAACATAGCTATTCTTGCCTCTGTTCATCCGTATTGCAGTCGGACTTTTTGCCGCAGTATTCCGAGCAACAAACATCGCAACCTTGATCGGACAATTTCTCGGTTTACGTTTGAACGTGCTGATGAAGTGCAGACGCGACAGTATGTTTACATGCCGGGCTCTGGTTACATGTTATCGCTCGGCAGAGCTACATACTCTATTGACGTGCGTGGGCGCTATCGTCAGCTACTTGGTGACGTTATCAGTGATGGTGTGGACATCACGAGCGTGTAAGCAGACTCTGGCCCAGGGGCAATCGGAGTAAAAAATGTAGGAAACGTTTCGAGTGCATAACAAGAGCAATCTCCATCGGAGAGTTCATGCATGATGGTCGGGTTTGCAAAGTTGGAATGCAAGTCGATGTCCTCCAAACCACTGCCCTATACTCTCGCTTCTCGCGTCATTGTTTTCACTCTCTTAGTCTGCTCCAACCATCTTCGCCATCTCCTTCCATTCCATTTAAACACTGTTTGGCTGTCACCATGTTGATGACTATTTAGATCCAAAATTCTTGCTTCATGATCCTTGTTCAATTGAAAAATGTCCATGGCCGGTGCATCAACATAAAGCAATCCAACTCAACGCAGCCTACAAAATCCACAAAGCTCAGAAAGCGTGTCCTGAATCAAGTGCCGAAATTAAAACATTTCTCGAACAAAATCGGTGGAAATTGTGCTCACCGACACCCCAAAGAGCACTGCACTATTTAGCAGCCATTTTACAGCCTAATCCGATATGCCCAATGCCAACAACTTTAAGTGAATTGATAATGCGAATTGAATGCATCTCACAAAACCCAGAACATCGAGTCACCGTTCACCGTTTCAGCAGACGCGCCCCACAAGTCGGTTCGGCGGCTCCCACGTGCAGGGCTAAAATATTGGTTTTTCGTTAGGTGTGAGATGTCGATACGAGCACAGTAGGATGTCGAAATTGTCGAAAGTGTCATTTAAAATGTTTTTGACGTCTTTCAGACTCAAATTTTAACCAATGGTTTAGGCACTTATAACTGTACCTTTATGATTTGTTTTCAGGTTCATAATTTAGGAAAAACTATATTTGGGATCAAAAGAATAATACCGATGCTATTAACTGGTATTGTATGCCATGTCACACTATAGGTAATCCCTGAAACTGAAATTGCTTTGCGAAATGTTCGTTGTATCACCATTCCTTATCGAGAGCACGAAAATGATATAAACGAGATACTGTTACAAAGGAAACACGAGGACTTCATAAGCACGCATCAAGGATCAGGATGTCGATACTTCTTGGACAAGGATGTCGATTGAGTGTTCAGAAAGTGGTATATTCCACCTTATTTCACGAATAATTTATCACTGCCCACGTGTCAGGACTGACCCGTCTCAAACTAACTTGCGTCATCTCCTATGTAAAGGTGTTTTCGACAACTCTACTACAAACCACATGATATCCAAGTACCAGTTAAGTACAGGACACTTCCATTGTACAAAAGACCCTCGAAAACACACTCCGACAATATCAGTTCCGTTTCTGACACATCAGATTAGTTTGTTCGTTCGTTTCGCTGACACCACTCAAAGTAAACACCATAGTTATGTCCTATCCTAAGCGCGGGTGTTGATTTCTGATAATTATTGAGGGAAAATAAATGAAGGCAATTGGCAGCCCCAAATGGATTGGGGGCACACTCCATACGGTTCCATGTAAAAAGTTGAAATTATTGGGGGGGGAAACCAGGGGTGAAAAAATGCCGAAGCTGTCACCGACGAACCCGTGAGCTGTCTCATATGTTTTGCATACACGCTTCATAAAATGCATAGCTGAAAAACCAAGGCGATTTTCGGATAGCTCACACGCTTTTTCCTCATGACAAGTCCTCTGATTGTACAAGTGTTTTGATGCCCTCCTCTGAAGCCCCGTTCGTTTTCTGGTTGATTAAAACATTTTACCATTCGAAAATTGTGGATGTGAAGTGTAATTTGTTTGTCTCTTATGAAAGCACTACCTTAGTACGCATGCGTCCCAAGCAGGATGATAAATTCAACTATGTGACCAGAGGCTATTTGAGGGATCAAAGTACTGGGTGAGCTAGGCTAATTTTTTATATTTCCCTGTAGCAAGAAAACAGCTGCAGGCCATCTGCATATGCACAATTGCTTCAATTGGTTGCCATATTTGTTGACTTGCATTGAGATGGAAACAAGGTACAGGTATGCACAACTTCATCTGATACACTCACAGCATTACTTAGATGCAGAGATGGGTTTAAATTTTGTAATCTGGGATGTGGTGGAAAATTGATGAGAAATCCATCTTGAAGGATGATTGTCATGCTGATTCCCAAGTAAAAAAAAACTCCTTGGTGCTTTTTGTGCAATTTTTGCATGTTGTTAAACACCCACTGGCTTGCAGTCCTCACCAAACAACATGATTAAACCATACAGTGGGAGTAAGAGGTCATAATATTCCACTGTCTTGAAGTTCATGAATTTGCATGTACATCCACACTTAATTAATTAATTAATATTCTTGCCTCCCAAAAGTAGGGATTTTTCCTCTTGTGATATTATGTATTTTGCATGCACAGGGCACCAGTGATCTATAATAAAAAATACATTACATTACAGCTCCATTCCATTTTTGGTAAACTTTTTGCTGAAATCAGCTTCTAAAATTACAACAAACTTCATTGGGGATTCATCCCCACGGACTCCACCTTTTTCCCCATTTCTATGTTCTGGCCCCACTGAGCCAACTCCACTCTACAAAAAAAAATCAGGGCACCATAAAATTGCAGATAATTATGTTCTGGATGATGACAAATCCCAGACTAACCAGTTCTTCCAGTCCTGCTCTCAGCAGTGTAATCTTGTCATATTACAGTAGGCTCCGCTGGCAATTCTGGTTCCTAATGTGGTGCTGATTTTAACTGTGGCATGTATGCAGAAATGCACAGAAATGGGTGATGACCCAAATGATTTAATATGGATTGCACTTACCCACGAATTATTTTTTGTCTGGTACCTACCTCTTCTTTCATGTATGCAGGCAATTTCAATGAATATAATCTTCAAAACTTGATGAAGTCACTCTCATATCATATCCAGATTCATTTAAATCACCACAAAATGAACTGCAAGATATTTTTAGCAAGTTATTTTAGGAAGGACTCATATGCACCTATGTGCATTCACCTACAAATATTGGTAAATTTGTGCCTGAAGTGTTTTATACATTTATAATTATATTTTGAACTGTCATCTTTACAAACATGATTAAGCAATTAGGCAATTAGGCATCAGTGGCCAATAACAATAAGATCATAGGTGTGAGCTTTGTAGAATTACTAGTGTTGCCAACAAGTGATTAACCACATTGCTGTAATGTAACAGCATGCAATGAATGCCAATGATACAAATTAGTAGGAAGGTTTACGAACAGCGACACAAGTGGCTCACATAAGTAATCCGGCGCGAAATTTCACAGAACGTTCCACGGCTGCAGTCCACGAAATATTCAACGTCACATTCCACGGAATCCGCGGAATGAAGGAGACAAAGAACGCACCCTTAGTAAGGTTGACCGTGCCACAATTGCTACACATGAGACAGCTCGCTGCTGTCTCATCGACATATCGCCGACGTCTATGGGAATTTAACATCGGCCGCCACCTGCGCCGCTGTTTTTTGTTTTCAGCTGGTGCAAGCTGACTCAAAGGGACGTCAACCACTATATAAAATGTGCCGTTTGCCACTGTAAACTAGCCTAGAAAAGAACCTTGCCATGATAAATTCCTCCAAAAATGTTTTTAAAAACTTGGGAAAAGAAGGCCGGTCAGTCCTTGGCTGTCTCATTAGAGCCTTCCGTGTCCCTTTAGCTGTCACCGACGTATGTCGGCGTGTCGCCGGTTTTTTCACCTGGGGGAAGCCAACATATTTTCACCCTCTAATGCATATAAAAACATCCCTGCATCTAAATATGACAATCCTCTCACGTCCCATCACTAATCGAAGCTTCTGGAACCACTCTCACGACCTTGACTTCCGGTCAACCTGTATTCTGCGTTTCGGCCGTCTGGAACAATCCGTGACAATGTACTTCCGAACAACTACCGTCATCTATTGGCAGAACCACGAACTAACCACTTTACATAGGTGGCGCCACGGCTCCATCTACATATGTGTGTTTCTGTAGGGAAGTGCAGCTCAACGCATGCGGTGCCAAAGCTTCCAGGCCGATGTCAGCGGAATTTTCACATGTGATGCATCGCTTCATCGAACAGGTCACGGAGGAATTTCGGATAGTCGGTCGGTCGGTAGGGTCAAGTTAATTTCTTTCATCTTAACTCACAGGCCAAGGATGGAGTTTCCTTAGTGAGGTTTGAGCCTCACCATCTTTTCCTTGGCAGCACAAATTTCTTCCTCTTTTAGCATGGGACCCTACGGGTTGTACCCCACGCACCAAGTTAGCAGCATCTATTGCCTCCGTGCAGTGGGGCCCGTCAATCACTTTCAAACTTCCCCATTCATGTCACAGGCAAACATTTCAGACTGTCGAACTTGAAACTGTCGCAATCAGCTCCACTAGCAGTAGTCACAAAAACTGTCACTGGTGGCGCTAGTTGTCCTGCTGCCTGACGTCGTCTGGGATCGAACTTCTATATTTCTACTTTGTACCTATGGCGAATTGGAAGTATTTTCTTCATCTTTGCTCTACTTTTCTGTTCGCATGTTAAAGTTTGTTACTCTTGCTTTCTTTCCATTGCAAACACTATACAAATATTTACGTTGTATTTTCCTCCAGTCCACGCAGTTTTCATGGTTGCATGTTACACGACTCTCCTCATTAAAGCGAACGCATCATCACTCAAATACCTGGCATGCTACTATTCTACACGCTGTAATGCATTTCATGTGAAGGTGAGAAAGCGAACGAGGTGGGTGGGAATGAGAAGGTTGCTGTACATTCCATGGCAAATTTACCGCTAGCGGCATAGCACTGTGCGGAATAAAAATATGCTGGTCTGCTGGATGCTTCAGAGCAAAAGCGACATCAACTGATTGGTATTGCAAGTACAAGGCCATTTACTTGAGATGCTGGAAAGGGGTGTGGAGACTCAAACTCAGATCCCGATGTGCAGGTTTAGCGTTAGGATACTCGAAGTTGGGTGGTCCATGATCCGCACTGCCTCACCGTATCGTGCCAACATGATTCCGGACACTTCATGCAGGATATAACATCACTCTCTCACGTCAGGAAAGAGGCACAGCCAGGGGGACGGGGCCCCTCTCATTAGCAACCAAAAATGCACTAGATCAAACAGGACATTTTGATATTTTCCCAACACGAAACCAGAAACTTTCGGCGCGTGAAGCTCGCCGAAAGCGGTCTCTCTTCCATGACATTTTTTGACCAGGTCTCTTTAAGAAAATCCTGGCTGCGCCTCTGGTCAGGAAGCATGCATTGCTCAATCATCTTACAAGCGACAGAAACTACTGTACAGTGAAGGCAGCATTTGCATCACTGACATGCAGCCACAATACAACATGGTACATGCATGTGTTAAAATTTAAGAATTAAACACGTATGGCATTGCAGTAAAAATGAGTCGTGAGTGGGGCCAATGGTGTCGGCCCC
Source organism: Ashinkailepas kermadecensis (assembly GCA_034440615.1). Lineage (NCBI taxonomy): Eukaryota > Metazoa > Arthropoda > Thecostraca > Neolepadidae > Ashinkailepas > Ashinkailepas kermadecensis. The sequence continues at coordinate 93,724 of JAOTOM010005050.1, forward strand.
ATACTGCAGTCACACCAGATCCGCCACTGCTGCACGGTGACTTCTGATGCTCCCACATCCACCAGCTGGCTTGGGCTAAAGCAAAACAGACCGCCCGCCACTTCGTCAGCCATAACATCTCGCAGGTGAGGCTCGCTTGGAGCCAGACGCTCGCACTCTCACGAGACACCCAGGGACCGTCTCTGTCGGTGGGTCTCTCCTGAACCCAGGCGTTAGCGCTCGTCACGGGACGCTCAGGCACCGTCTCTGTCGGTGGGTCTCCCCTGGAGCCAGGCATTGGCGCTCCTCACGGGACATTCGGGCACCTTCTCTGTCGGTGGGCCTCTCCTGGAGCTTAGCGCTGCTCACGAGACACTTAGGCGTTTATCCTCGTTCTGTGTCAAACTGATGCGACAGTTCATGTGGCAGCGAGGTGTAGAGGTGTTCGGCAGCGTCATTTGCTTTCGTCCCTCTTGAAGGAACCATGATGTTGTGTCGCTTTGCGATACATAGCAGACCATCACAAGCTGCTCCAGGTACTGCACTACAATGTGAAACATTAAGTAATATTACCTCATGAATTGCATAGCCTGACGTACAGAGCCATTGCTAGCCACCAGCTGCCCAGCATTGACTATCAATGATGTTGGTCAATCAATCAATCAATCAATATATCAATGTGATTTAGGCAAAAATGCCGGATTAAGTTGGGGAGCGTACCCAGCGCACGCTGGTCTCCGAAGGTCAGCGGCCTCTGACGGCAGACCGCTCACAACGGTGAGTCTGTGTAGGCGGCCGTACCGGCCGCGCTAAGACCACTAGCCCAGTGCCGAGGCATATAGCGTGGACGTGACGTACGACGTGAACACCGTGGGCACCACGGTGGTGGTGGTGATGTAGGCGGTGGACGGCGTGGCGCGGAAGGTGACCATCACGGCGCGCGACACGATCTTGGTGACGGTGGTCGATATCGTCACCAGCGACGAGGTGACCAGCGGCTGCGCCTGCGCCGCCTGCTGCAGCGCCGCCGGCTGCAGCGCGGCAGGCTGCAGCGCCGCCAGGTACGGGCCCAGCAGCTGCATGTACGCCAGCTGCTGCGGCGACATGCGCGACAGCTGCGCCAGCTGCACCAGCTGGCTGAGCGCGACGAGCGGCGGCAGCGGCGGCGTGGCGGCCGTCGCCCGCTGCAGGCCGAACGTCAGCGGGCTGGTGTCGCGCTCGTGCGCGTCGGCGTCGAACGCGCCGATGGCGGCCAGGTCGTCGGGCGGCGGCATGCGCGCCGACGGCGCGCCGACCGCGTCCACGTGGTGCTCGGAGCCCTGGCCGAGCAGCGGCCGGTCGCGGTCCAGCCAGCCGGTCGGCGCCGCCGCGGCGAACATCTCCATCGGCGGCATGGTCTTGAGCGCCGTCACCAGCCGCGTCACCCGGTACGACTGCGTGATGGTGAACGACTGCGTCCGGTCGCCGATCACCAGCGGGATGACGGACGACTTGAGCACCAGCTGCGTCGTGCTGTACGTCTCGGTCATGGTGCGCAGCGGCAGACTGGGCGCGCTCGGGTCCAGCTGCACGGCCGGCAGCAGCACGGCGTCGCCGGGCCGAGTCCACGACGCCAACACCGCCGTGCTCTGTATCTGCGGCGCGGGCCGAGAGGGCGCCACCGTCGCCGGCTGGCGCACCGTCCGCGTCTCGGTGTGCGTCAGCCACTGGCTGTTGGTGTAGCGACCGATGACGACGGGCCGCTGGGTGCGCAGCGTGGTCAGCTCGTAGTAGTAGTCGGACGCGTCCAGGGGCCGGTACGTGTTGACGGCCACCACCTGCTCAGCGCTGGCAGCCGGCGTCGGCGCGGGCGTGACGTCGGCGGCCGGCCATCGGTCGCCGTCAGCCAGCTCATCCGCATCCGGTAGCTGGTCCTCTGGTGCGGACGGCGTCTGCTCCCGCTCCTTCAGCAACTGCTGCTTCAGCCGCTCCGTGGCCGACACACGCCGCTGCAGCCATACACAGGGCACACTGTCACACCCCACACAGGGCACACTGTCACACACATCACAGGGCACACTGTCGCACACCACACAGGACACACTGTTACACACCACACATGGCACACTGTCACACACATCACAGGGCACACTGTCACACACCACACAGGGCACACTGTCGCACACCACACAGGACACACTGTTACACACCACACATGGCACACTGTCGCACACCACACAGGACACACTGTCACACACCACACATGGCACACTGTCGCACACCACACAGGACACACTGTCGCACACCACACAGGACACACTGTTACACACCACACATGGCACACTGTCGCACACCACACAGGACACACTGTCGCACACCACACAGGACACACTGTTACACACCACACATGGCACACTGTAACACACATCACAGGGCACACTGTCACACACCACACAGGGCACACTCAGTGGCGTCGACACGAAATTCTTCTAGCGGGGGCAAATATCAAAAGGGACCTCCTGCCCCACCCCAAAGGGGGCCTCCATGGTGTTAGGCCCTCTTACTGTTTGTGTCTAATGCTGTTCTATGAATTGAAGGGTTGGCATAAATGAGTACTTAACTTTTGTACCAAGAACCGCACTAACTTTTTAAAGCCGCACTAACTAATGTGTCGAACCTTTGTCTCCAATCAGGTTAGATTTATTCATTGCAACTTTTGCATTCTTGTACATGATGCACAGATCACATGTGATAAATGGAAGCTCACGGGACCGTTTGGCAACGTATCGAAAGGACGGACACCGTAGCAATGCGCCTAAGCGGTGCGATTTCACAGTTTACACCTTGTCGTGAAATATGGACACGTTGAGAAAGACAGCATACAAGAACGTACACAAACTATGGCACATAAATACAAAATGTATGTATTGTAATTACTAAACCTTGCCACAAAAGCTTTGGCAATCTTGCCCTGAACTATCCAGCCACCTCAAACTAGTACCTGCCCTAGTTTGCTCCACCTGCATAGTAAAAACGTATACCCAGATTAGCGAGACTTGGTAAAAAACTTACTAAACTTATCAGAACTGGAGCCATCCGACAATGATCTAGTACAATAATTGTCAGAACAATGCGCTCAGCACGCTGGATGATTTTAAGTCAGAATAACTATGTCCGTCATGGTTTATGCTTGATATTGTTCATCTCGCATGGTACATTAGTGATCACTCGTGCATGGTAACTTCCGGACAACTTTTTTCGCTTTCTCTCTGATGTCGACTTCAGAGGGATTTACATTCCTCACTGACATACAACATTAGAAGCTCTGAATGATCCGCCTTTATTGTGAAGGTTCGTGTATTACTGTTGGCACCAATCCTCTTAAGCTGTCCATCTAACATTGTTATGGGCGCTGTATGACCAAACGCAGTCGATGCGCCCCTAAACCCAAACAACCAACCAATTGATTACCAACCAATACCAACCAACCAATAGGCACAAATTCACCCCTGTTTTCCCCAATAATTTCAACTTTTAACATGGGACCCTGTGGATTGTGTCCCCTCAATCCATTTGCGATTGCCTATTGCCTCGGTGTATTCTGCCCGTGGATAATTTTCAGAAATCAACGTGCCTGATGTATTCTCCTTACCCATATTTGGGATTCCCTTTCTATGCTGATGGCCTTGTTGCCCACATTGGTTGGCTCCTCTTGCGTCCTGGAGCTTCCTTTCCAAAAATAGGTTCCTTCTCTCACGTTTTGGGGCCTCCTGTGTTTGCAGCCTCTTTTCCTCACTTAGGGGTGTGATCTTGCATCCTGGTGGACTGCTCTTCTCCACTAGGGGTCTCCTCTTCCAACTTAAGGGCGTTCTGTCACGGCTTTGGAGCTTGATCCGCACCAAACCTGGTGGACTGCTCTTCTCCACTAGGGGTATCCTCTTCCGACTTAAGGGCGTCTGTCACGGCTTTGGAGCTTGATCCGCACCAAACCTGGCGGCTCCTTATCAGTCTCGGCGGCATTCTTTTCGTCTTGGTGGCCTTCTCAAATATCCCGCGGCCTCCTCGCCATCTCCGTGCTCCGTCCCCTAGGGACCTGATCTTTACTTTATCTGGGCCTCATTTCTTGTTTTGGGGGCCTCTCCTTTCATCCTGAAAGCTTCCTTACCCATCTTGGGGGACTTCCCGTGCATCCTAGGCCTTCCTTTCTCTCCTATATATCTCTTCTCCTGTTATTTCTTAGGGATTCCTCTTGCAAATGGTGGGCCTCCTCTCGCGTCTTAGGAGGCCTCGATTCATTTCCTGGAGCCCCCGTTCCGGTTTTGGATGTCTCGTGTGTCCACCCTCCTCCGTGTTCCATGGTCCTCCTCTCCCGTCTTAGAGGGCCTCCTCTCACATCCTGTGGCCCCTTTACCATGGCCTGGGGCATCCTCTCATATTCCAGGAGCCTTCTCTGCCAAATTAGGGCCTCTTGCCACGCCTCGCGGGCCTCCTCCTTTATCCTGGCGACGCCTTACCCGTCTTGAGGGGGGTGGGGGGGGGGGGGGGGGGGGGTGTCTTCAACTTTGGGAACTTCACCTCCTTGCATACCTTCTACTACTGCCACCTAAAGGGCTCTCATTTCCTGGGGCCTCATTCCGGTCTTCGTGGCCTCATTCGGTCCTGGGGACATCCTATCCCGTCTTGAGGGACTCTTCTCCAGTCCGGAGGGGAATCCTTTTCTCTTCTAGAGGCATTCTGTTCCAAATTAGAGGCCACCTCTCACATCTTGGGGGCCTCCTCCTCTATGTTTTGATCCTCCTTCCCATCTTCGGGTGGTCTTTTATGTCCTGGTTGACTCGTCTTCTCTCCCAGGGACCTCATTGTCCAAGTTAGGAGCATCCTTTCTATCTCAGTGGCCTTCTCATTTCCTGGTGACCTTCTTACCCATCTTGGAGCCTCCTCCCGCGCTCGGGAGCCATCTCTCTTATCTTATAGCCTTCCTCTCCTATCCCAGAGGCCTCCTTTTCCATCATGAAGCTTCCTTTCCAATCTTGTGGCCTTCTCTTCCGAATTTGGTGTCCCCTGTTTCGTCTCGGCAGCCCCATCGTCTATCCTTGGGGAGTCTTACCCATATTGGGGACCCCGGATCCTCATCCCCTATCCCACTGCCTTCCACCTTTTCTAACCTGGGGGCCTCCTTGCCCATGTTTGGCGACTATTTCCTCAGCTCTGGAACCGCCTACCCCCTTCTAAAGGACCTCTTTTCCGAATTAGAGACCTCTAACGTCTTGAAGGCCTTCTCATCTGTGTCTTGCGGTCTGGTAGACTTCTTCTCTCCTTGGGGCCTCCGCTTCCAAATTAGGGGCCTCCTTTTCTATCTGAGTTGCCTTCTCTCATTTCTGCAGAGGCCTTCTTACTCGTCTTGGAGCCTCCTCTTGCATGCGGGGAAATCACTCATTATATCCTACGCCCTCCTATCCTATCTTAGGGGCCTCCTCTTCCATATTGGGGCAAGTGGAGAGGGCCTCCATTCCAAGCTCTGGGAATCCTTTTCCAAAGCAGGAATCTCCTATCAGGCATCGGGGGCCTCCTCGTCTAACCTGGGTGGCTCCTTATCCATCTCGGCTTTTCGTCTTGGGGACCTTCTCTAATATCCTGGGACCTCCTCCCTATTTCCATGCACTGTTCCTTATGGACCTGATCTGACTTTTTGGGGACTCGTTGTCCGTCTTTGGTGCCTCCCATGTTATCCTGAGGGCTTCATTACCCGTCTTGGAGGACTTTTCGTGTGTCCTGGGACCTTTTCTATTCTCTTAGGGATCTATTTTTCAAAATTAGATGTATACTCTCAAGTGTTATGGGCCTCCTCTATCATGACTGTCTGCTTACTCGTCTTAGGGACTCCTCTTGCGTACGGGGGCCTCTGTTATCTCTTAGGGACTTACTCTTGCAAATTAGGGGCCTTCTCTCGCGTCTTAGGGGGCCTCGTCTCATTTTCTGGGGCTTCCTTGCCGGTCTTGGATGTCTCTTCGTCCATCATACCCTCCCCACATTCCATGGTCCCCATCTCCTGTCTTAGAGGACCCCCTCTTACAACCTGGGGGCCCTTTACCACGGCCTGTGGTTGCATCTGCCAAATTAGGGGCCTCCTGCCATGCCTCGGGGACCTCCTTTATCCTGGCGACGTTTTACCCGTCTTTGCGGTCGGGGAGGCTTCAATTTTTGGAACCTCATGAGGTTCCACATATAGGCGTACCTATCATACACGCTACCACTCCCATCTTAGGGGTCTATTTTCATTTATTGGGGCCTCCTTACCGGTCTTCGGGACCTCATTCAGTCCTGGTGGCCTCCTAACCCGTCTTTCGGAGCTTCTTGTGGGTACTGCAATGGCCTTCTTTTCTCTTCTAGACGCTTTCTTTTCCAGATTAGGGGCATCCTCTCACGTCTTGGGGACCTCCTGTCCTGTGTTTTATTTCGATCTTTTCCCATATTAAGGGTGGCCTTTTATCTCCTGATGGATTCCTCTTCTCTCCCAGATGCCTACTCTTCCAAATTACAAGCATCCTTTCCTCTCTCAGCGGCCTTGTCATTTCCTGAGGGCCTTCTTACCCGTCTTGTGGCCTTCTTTTCCGCCCGGGAGCCATATCTTTTATCGGATGGCCTTCCCCTTCTACTTTAGGGGTCTCCTTGTTCATAATGCGGCCTTATTGCCAGTGCTGTGGTGTCCTCTTCCGAATTAAGTGCCTCCTGCTACGTCTCGGGAGCATCCTTTTCTATCTTGGTGGAGCCTTCCTTGTCCTGGGGCTTCCTCTTGCGTCTCCGAAACCTCATTTCATATCCATTGACTTTATTTTCAGTTTTAGGACCTCCTCTCATTTTCTGAGGCCTCCCTGCCTGTCTTGGGGCCTCTTTTGCAATCCTGGGGGCCACCATGCCAATTGATGGCCCTCCCTTGATTTCTGCGGTCTCCTATCCTGTCCAAGGTGACTCATTTTTCCCTTCAAATTAGGGGCCTCCTCTCACGTCTTGGAGGCGTCCTCATCTGTGTTTGGAGCCTCATCATCCTCTTAGCAGGTTGCTTTTGCGTCCTAGTACCAAATCTGTTCTCCTAGGGTCCTCCTCTTCCAAAATATGTGCCTCATCTGGCTGGTCTCTGGCCTTCTTTCATTCCTGCGGAAACCTTCTTACCCATCTTGGGGCCTCCTTTGCGTCCGGAGAAATCTCTCCTATCCTATGTCATCATTTTCTATTGTAGGGGCCTCCTCTTCCATCTTGGGGGCCTCGTTTTCCAAATTAAGAATATCCTGCCACCTATTTGAAGCCTTCTTGTCTAACCTGGGTGGTTTCTTGCCCGTCTCGGTGGCCTCCTTTTCGTCCTGGGGGCCTCCTCTCAATCTCCATCCTATGTCTATTATTATAGGGACCTGATCAGATTTCATGGGGGCCTCGTTGCCAGTCTTGGGGCCACCTTGACAGCATGATCTTCTGTCCCGTTGGTCTCCTTGCTAACCTTTTTTCCTGTGCATTTCCGGATAGGGGCCTCCTCAAATGTCAGGGAACGTCGCCCCCAGTCTTACGGCAGAGGGGGGCGACTGCCCCCGCTGCCCCCGGTGGCGATACCCCTGGGCACACTGTCACACATAACACAGGGCACACTGTCGCACGCGTCACATGACACACTGTCACGCTCTACACAGGCACACTGTCACACACTTCACAGGGCAAACTGTCACACACTTCACAGGGCACATTGTCACACACTTCACAGGGCACACTGTCACATACTACACAGAGCACAATGTCACACACCACACAGTGCACACTGTCACACACGCCACAGTGCACACTGTCACACACCACACATGACACACTGTCACACACCACACAGGGCACACTGTCACACACGTCACAGGGCACACTGTCACACATCACACAGGGCAAACTGTCACACACGTCACAGGGCACACTGTCACACACCACACAGGGCACACTGTCACACACGTCACAGGGAACACTGTCACACATTACACAGGGCACACTGTCACATACATCACAAGGCATACTGTCATACACGATACAGGACACACTCTCACATCATACTGTCACATCACACCGTCACGATTACACATCATATAATATTACACACTTCACAGGTCAGAATATCGCAGAATACACATCATGTAATGTCACACACTACACAGGTCACAATATCGCATCATATATTTACATGTGCAGTGCAAGGTGACCACGGGAGGGGTGTTGGTTTATTTGGATGTTTTTAGGCAGCTTAATGTGCCCAACCTCTTTGATATCGTTACGCTGACAGGCTTGCAGCGCTTCTGAATTTTCGGCTTACTTTTCCATTTTTAAACTCATGCACTCCGATAAATTGGGTGGAGTATCTGTACTTGCAAGGAAGCTATAGTTGCCAAATCCGTAGCTAATATGTTTGTAATTGTAACTTCGGAGTGCATCGATTGCATAGGCCATACATCACCCTCGCAGCTGAGGCGGTAAACCAGTGGTGGTGCTCAGAATGCTTCTGGCGCTGGTTCAACGACCGCTGTTCGTGATCAAGCACTACCTGACGTACAAACACCGACACCCGTGAGTGTTTCGACCGCGCCAGTCATCGCGCACAGAACACAAGCCGGCCACCTGTGCTTCTCAAACGTGCGATGCGGTTACAACCATGGAGCATCGGGGAAATTCCGATACTTCTGGTCATCTTTCGGTCTGGGAGATAGTGCTCAACACGGGAAACATCGAACTTTCGGTCTGGGAAATAGTGCTCAACACGGGAAACATCGAACTCTTGCCTTCTGCGGCATCTAGCTGCTATGGTGAACTTCTAGATGGCAGCATCTGTTCAATGTACTATATATGACATGATAGCTACTCTTCATTGGCATTCAGCCTCTGTGGCGCATGGGTTGCCGACACATTTGGATATGCATGCACAAACGCATGTGATGCCAATTCACGATAGTGCCAGAGAGAAAATGCGGCGGACAACTTTTTGTAATCCGTTTTCTTTTTGGTCCGAAGCTGCGCACTTTGTAGCGCAGCTTCGGATCAAGCGATAAATATTTGTGTATGTGATCATTTATGTTTTTTGAAGAAGTTCCTAAGCATAGTAAAATACGGGAATTGCGTCGCTTCTTTAGCTCGTCGGCATCACACTGCCATCTCTGACGTGAAATTACTAAACTGTTGAACCGGCACATGTGTCTTCTATGAGTGAAGAGGATGAATGATCAACCACCCTGCTACCAGGACGGCACAATCACGCACATTCCCACAGAACAAGCGGCCTCTATGGCTTGCTAATATGATGCAATATACATTATTAGACGTTCCCACAACAAGCTTCGCATTTACAACAATTCACAATTAAAAAGAGATCTTCGGTCACACATCAATATCGGTGAATGTCAGAGCGAGAAAATGAAAGCGGTTCTCTGCCCGATCTGCCGACTCACACTATTGGCTTGCCGACCCGAATAGGACCGCCTGGGTAGCAGCGGTATCTCGGGACGGAACGGGCGGCCGGCGGCGGCGCGCGCACTCTGTGTCGGCTCATGCGCCAGTGTGAAGGGCCGGCGCTGCGCCTGTGCTGCCACCTCGCGTGACGGCCGCGCGTCCAGCGCCGCTTGGAGGCGCGCCTTGAGTCGCTCCTGAAGCGAGTCGACGCGGTTGGTGTCTATCGTCGGCGTCGGCTCATCCAGTGAGCTGAAGAGTCGCTCCAGCGGCAGCACCTGAAGACGCAGGCCGCACAGTCAGCCGCGAAATGCGGCGGACGCACACGTAGCGCTGCAGTAGCACACATACCGCTGTGGTGTCGTGCGGGGAACACGAATGGCACACCGAAACACGACGGAGCTAGCCAAATGGTACATCGACTGTGTCATTCCGGACTGCATGCACCACGGCAGCTTCGGGAAGACAGAGACGAACTGGCGAGACAACAGTGGCTGGCCACCTCACCTCAGGATCGGCAGCCGGCGCCGGCAGCCGCGGGAACTCGGTGGCGGCGGCCTCGACGACCACCGACGACGCGACGATGGCGGCCGACGCAGGCGGCGCGACGAAGACGACGCTGCTCGACTGCACCGGCTGCGCGTGGCTGCCGTCGACGACGGTGCCGACGACGGCGGTGCTGACGACGCTGGTCAGGTGCACGGTGGTCAGCCGGTCCGAGACGGCCGAGCCGCCGTGCGTCGTCGTCGTCGCCGGCCCCACCACGGACGTGCGCAGCGTCGGCGCCGGCAGGGCCGTCGGCGTCGACGGCGGCACCACGCTGGCCGGCCGGGCCGACAGGAACTGGCGCCGCAGCGGCTGCGCCTGCGGCGGCTGCGACACGGTCGGCGACGGCGCGCCGGGCGCGGGCAGCCGCCGGCGCGCAGCCAGTCGGCCCAGCCGCCGCTGCGGCAGAATGAACGGCCGCCTGCCGCTGGGCCGGCGGCTGCGCAGCTGCGGCCAGGCGTTGTTGGGGCGCCGCGCCGCCCGAGGAGCGGTGGACGCCGGACGGCGCGCAGCCCCGCCGCCGATCGGCGACTCGGTGGTGGACGGCGGCGCCGACGTGAAGCGCAGCCGCCGCTCCGCCACGGTCGTCGTCGTCGACGTGACGGTCGGCAGTGTCGGCGTCGGCGTCGGCGAGGGCGGTGTCGTCGTCGGCGTCGGCGAGGGCGGTGTCGTCATCGGCGTCGGCGAGGGCGGTGTGATCGTCGGCGTCGGCGAGGGCGGTGTCGTCGTCGGCGTCGGCGAGGGCGGTGTGGTCGTCGACCTGGTGGACTGCGGCGGCGCGCCGCCGGCGACTGCGGAAACACGGCGTTGTCACCGGGCCGCGCTGCACACTGCTCCGGTGGAGTTCCTCCACCACCCGTGGGTGTTTCAGTACCCACAGCTTGCTGTTGAGCACCAACCTTTTCCACCAGAATTAGGCATTTCAGCTTGTAAAAATATGCCACACTTTTGAATGCACCATTTTACTTCAGATCATCTGGACATCGGTATGACCATTGAAAAAGATGCCTTCATGCGCTGCATGTGCCGTGCGAAATACGCAAATTGGCATTCAATTATTTCCAGGGCTTTCATGACATGATGTTAAAGTTGACATATCAGATTCCAAACCATCCTCCATGCTTTGCATCTTCTTGTTAAGGTAATGATTGCCCAGGAATACAATGGGACAGCCATTGCCAAATGTCGTAATACGCCACCAATGCAAACTCATCTAATGTAAGGTTATCCTAACACGGTCAGATCAGTACCTGAAAATATCTATTCGAGGCGACATCCAGTTCGTCGGCCTATCACCTATGCTCACTATCCCATTTCGTAACCGCATCCGATAGAAGAACTAACTGCAATAGCATGACATACGGGTCAATTAATGAAACACTGGCACGCTGGAGGGTGAGAAATGGCTCCCCATCCAAAAAACGTGTGTAGGCACATACATTCCGAAATCCTATCGATCTTATGAGCGATGATATAGTTATAATCAATACTATTGAAACCTTAATGCGTCTAGAACCATATACTTCTCTGAAACGCATAGCTCTGCAACAATCACGCAGGCTCTAATCAGGCTCTGGAATCAATTGCCCCTCCACAACGACTTCGCTGGTTTTCTGAATCCACCGCTATAATCGCACATGGAAAGTCGTGATTGATGTTCATTTTATTCTACACTTTCTTAAGCGTGCCGACGGATCTGCCAATTCCAAAGCGCCCCTGCTACCACCTTGTGTTTTGGTGCCGGGCGTGAAGACCATGACGGTGTCCCCGACCGTGGTGATGAAGTCCAGGAAGCCGAAGATGGTCTTGGTGGAGAGGTCGGCCGCCGCAGACGCCAGCTGACTGCTGGTCAGCTGAGGCGGCCGTGACGTCACGGTGAGCAGAGTTTGTCGGACGGGCGGGGTTGCTGCCGACACGGTGTCGCACAGGTCACTCAAACGGCCAAGAAGCCTTGGCAGAATCCCGCCGGCGGGAAAAGGCTCCGACAGGGTCAGATCATTTCGGTCAGTGCAGGCCAGCTCAAATCATGCCACAAATAAATGTGGTGCGACTCCAGGTCACGGCATGTCGGTGCATGTGCCCGTAAGTCATGATTGTCTTATGCTTTCGATTTCTTGGACCATTTTGAGACAATGCGGGAAAAGAAGAGGATTCAATTTCAAAGTCGTGGAAAAGATGACTACTTAAGAGCATAGTATACCATCAATAAACTATAATATCCGATTTGAACTCGAAACACCGTCACGACGATTCCTCCAGTTGCATTGGAGAGTTGGGACAGCTTATATAAGGGTAGCTTAGTTTATCGAAGCAACATCCCCAGTTTGCATTCCCCTTGGCCAGTTCAATTTGTAAAATCAAGTCAGTTCATAGTCATGAAAAGAATGCGGCCAATGGAACAGAGCTATCGAGTGATCTGTTGAATCTTCCCGTTTTATTTCTGTGGTAATGTATAGGTATATTTGGCACGCAATGCACCCAGCTGATGATAGCTGTACCTCGCGGTTCCGCTAAGACGGTCGGGCCGTCAGGACTCATAACAGCTGTACCTCGCAGTACGCTAGGACGGTCGGGCCACCAGGACTCACAACAGCTGTGCCTCGAAGTTACTCTTAGACGGTTGGGCCATCAGGACTCATAGCAGCTGTACCTCGCAATTGCGCTACGAGGGTCGGGCCATCAGGACTCATAACAGCTGTACCTCGCAATTACGCTACGAGGGTCGGGCCACCAGGACTCATAACAGCTGTACCTCGCAGTTACGCTACGACGGTCGGGCCATCAGGACTCATAACAGCTGTACCTCGCAGTTACGCTACGAGGGTCGGGCCATCAGGACTCATAACAGCTGTACCTCGCAGTTACGCTAGGACGGTCGGGCCATCAGGACTCATAACAGCTGTACCTCGCAGTACGCTAGGACGGTCGGGCCACCAGGACTCACAACAGCTGTGCCTCGAAGTTACTCTTGGACGGTTGGACCATCAGGACTCATAGCAGCTGTACCTCGCAGTTACGCTACGAGGGTCGGGCCGTCAGGACTCATAACAGCTGTACCTCGCAGTTACGCTAGGACGGTCGGGCCATCAGGACTCATAACAGCTGTACCTCGCAGTTACGCTACGAGGGTCGGGCCATCAGGACTCATAACAGCTGTACCTCGCAGTTACGCTACGAGGGTCGGGCCATCAGGACTCATAACAGCTGTACCTCGCAGTTACGCTACGAGGGTCGGGCCATCAGGACTCATAACAGCTGTACCTCGCAGTTACGCTACGAGGGTCGGGCCATCAGGACTCATAACAGCTGTACCTCGCAGTTACGCTAGGACGGTTGGGACATCAGGATTCACAACAGCTGTGTCTCGAAGTTACTCTTGGACGGTTGGACCATCAGGACTCATAGCAGCTGTACCTCGTAGTTACGCTAGGACGGTTGGGCCATCAGGAACACACGTGTTGAGATTACGCTCGGACGCTCCGGCTATCAGGACTGATGACAGCTGTATGTCGCAGTACGCTAGGGCGGTCGGGCCATCAGGGACACATGGGTTTTGTGTTGGGGTTACGCTAGGACGGTCGGGCCATCAGGGACACATGGGTTTTGTGTTGGGGTTACGCTAGGACGGTCGGGCCATCAGGGACACATGAGCGCTGTGTTGGGGTTAAGCTAGGACGGTCGGGCCATCAGGGACACATGAGTGCCGTGTTGGGAGGCCAGATCAGGACATTTCAGTACAGACACGGAGTAGATCATACCAGGATGGGTTGGTATCTGGCGAGGTCAGGTGATGTCAGATCATACTAGCTGTGGGTCAATTCATGCCATGCCAGGATTGGTGAGCACCGTTTCGGGTCAGGATGGGTAAGCACCAGACCTGGTTAAGTCATGCCAGAATATATTAGGGCCGGGGTACATCAGATCATTCCAGTACTAGGTAGCACATAGCACCAGGTCAGATACAGTCATGTCAGACCAGACTGGTGCCGATAAAGCTCAGACCATGTGGTGCCAAGGCTATGTCTGTGTTTCAAAGAGAGGTGTTGTGAAGCTCGGGGTCGTCATTTATTACACGTTGCTGGAGCCCACATATGTGGTGATGATGGTGATAATTGTTCCATCGTGTACAATGCACATTAGCATATGTAAAAGAAAAGAGCAACACAATGGGCAACATCAAGGTGAATGCCGAACTCATGCCTGCATGCAAAACCAAGGATTGACTGTGATCAACAAGGTGACGAGAATGCATGCCAGTCCAACAAGTTCGCTCAAATACACTCTGTAGAGGTCTCATTATGCAGAATAACTTCATTATGTAGGGTTCATTTGACTTCTTGCATCGCGCTGTTTCAAACCAGGAGGAATTCAATCAATTATAGTTCCCCATCAGGGATGAAAATAACCCTGAATGCAGCGGGGCTAAATTGTTCATTAATTTGCCTTAACGCAATTAAGCCGTGTTCAAGAAATCCAGGGATGTTGCTTTAGGAAAGCAATTAGATGAGCACATCGAGCTCATTTACGAACAGTTCAGACTGTATCACAGCAACTTAAGATCTTGATTATATTGCTCGAGGAGAAACTTGGGTGCCCTCTGAATCTTTCTGACTCCACTTTGATCGGCCACAATTTAGCACTGGAGGGGGGGGCATGCTACTCTCCAAAAATATGCAAAGAGACACCCGTGAATACTAGGAATGCTCACAGCTGAAGGACTGATCTATGTCACGAGTGGTTTCATGTGGTTCTCTTGCAGTTATTCACGAGCCCTGAACTGTTAGCCTCGCATTTGTACCGCCACTTTGACGCTGACTGCGATGATAAGCCAGCTGGATCTGTTCTGCCGGAGATGTGGAGCGAGACGTCGCAACAGAGAAAGTGAGCAGACATCGCGTCACCTCAGAACGTCTGTGTTTCGTTACACCTCCACCGGCTGACATCCGGGCATCCTCTCGTCGGCGCGCGCTGGCTGATTCAGCAGTACCAGTCACGTATGTACACACAAGAGTATTAGAGTGAGAGAGAGAGAGAGAGAGAGAGAGAGAGAGAGAGAGAGAGAGAGAGAGAGAGAGAGAGAGAGAGAGAGAGAGAGAGAGAGAGAGAGAGAGAGAGAGAGAGAGAGAGAGAGAGAGAGAGAGAGAGAGATATATATATATATATATATATATATATATATATATATATATATATATATATATATATATATATATATATATATATATATATATATATATATATATATATATATATATATATATATATATATATATATATATATATATATATATATATATATATATATATATATATATATATATATATATATATATATATATATATATATATATATATATATATATATATATATATATATATATATATATATATATATATATATATATATATATATATATATATATATATATATATATATATATATATATATATATATATATATATATATATATATATATATATATATATATATATATATATATATATATATATATATATATATATATATATATATATATATATATATATATATATATATATATATATATATATATATATATATATATATATATATATATATATATATATATATATATATATATATATATATATATATATATATATATATATATATATATATATATATATATATATATATATATATATATATATATATATATATATATATATATATATATATATATATATATATATATATATATATATATATATATATATAGAGAGAGAGAGAGAGAGAGAGAGAGAGAGAGAGAGAGAGAGAGAGAGAGAGAGAGAGAGAGAGAGAAAAAGAGAGAGAGAGAGGGAGAACACATGTCGGAGGATCACCGCCTTCTCCGCTTTCCGGAGCTTCATGAAGACACGTGTTATAATGTATTCGAAGTCAGCTACGCACACCCAATCCAGGTCCTTATGCATTAGTTCTTCGCCCAACGTGACCACAAGCTAAGCCAGGCTATGCCGGCTGAAATCAAAGAAAATAATGGTCAAGGATTTCCTCAACTGTGCGAACTTGTGCATTTTAGAATGCATGGCAGTATTCTAAGTTTATTCGTGCATTACAGCGCATGTAAATTGAAATTGTTCTCGAACAGAACATAAATATTGCATTCAACAAGTAACACAACTTTTACCATACTTAGATGACCACCTCATTGGTCGTGAGGCAGTTGGAAGGACTTACTCAGTCCGGAGAACAGTGTCTTATCTGTTCGGTCTCATGTGCTCGCGTGTTTGTGCTTTCATGGTGTGCTTTTTGCTCAAGTAGTGTTAGATACATAAGTTAATGAAAATCATCAATCATTCAGTCAATCTTGCCATTCACAATTGCCAGCAGATTGTGCAGTAGGCCAGCTTTCAGTAGACTTGCACACATTTCCTTCCTTGCTCGGCACATATGTGATGCACACAAACTACAAAATCTTTCTATGTAGGAAAAAATAATAATCTCCCTCTGCAGCAAGTGGTAGCGAAACAGCACATGCCGGCTGCTTCCAATTCGAAGATTGTCAGCCCTCGCCTTGGTCGGCGGATTGTATGTCCACCCAAACGTTAATGAGGACGTTAGTGAGGAGTTGTGGCGTTCGTGGAGCTTAATTACGCACCATTCTTATCTGCTCCATCGGTAGCAATGTCATTGCTCCTACTCATCCTGTTACAATCCCACGTAACGTGGAGCGAAAATCTGCTCTCTGAATCAACAAGCCACCACTTTGCTCTTTGCTGGGTGAAATGGTCATCTTCGGCTCCACTAACTTGTCACCGTTAGTGAAGCAAAAATGGTATGGTAATATTAAAATACTAACAACGTTGAAACTGAAGAAAAGCATCGAAGTGATTATTTTTATCGTCTGAGATATTCCTTGATTTAGCTTTAACTTTGATAAAATCATCATTAAAGCTGACCTGCTAATGCTACTTTACTATTCCGCAGACGTTAGCAGCACAAGTGTCATCACGGAATCACAGGAGGACTCCGCTCTGATTGTGCCCCTCCCATCGCCCCCATGTATTGGGAGACATCAATTATTTTCAGGACTTTACTGTCCTGAAGGCTACAGTGAAGAAGCACACAATTTGGTTCCCGAGTGGTCAACTAACCTGGCCCACTCATCAGGGGAACGACGTCGTGGTCAGGTAACCTGACCCACTCACCGGGGGAACGACGTCGTGGTCGGGTGGCCTGACCCACCCACCGGGGGAACGACGTCGTGGTCGGATAGCCTGACCCACCCATCGGGGAACGACGTCAGGTTGGAGAATTCGGAACCAAGCGACACCGAGACAATTGCCGGCAGACACACATCACCAGGAGACTGGCACGAGCCATTGTCGATAGACACATACCACCAGAAGATTTGCACGAGCCATTGTCGGTAGACACACACCACCAGGAGATTGGCACGAGCCATTGCCAGTAGACACACACCACCAGGAGATTGGCACGAGCCATTGTCAGAAGACATACACCACCAAGAGGCTGGCACGAGCCATTACCAGTAGACACACACCACCAGGAGATTTGCACGAGCCATTGTCGGTAGACACACACCACCAGGAGATTGGCACGAGCCATTGTCGGTAGACACACACCACCAGTAAACTGGCACGAGCCATTGTCGGTAGACACACACCACCAGGAGATTGGCACGAGCCATTGCCAGTAGACACACACCACCAGGAGATTGGCACGAGCCATTGTCAGAAGACATACACCACCAAGAGGCTGGCACGAGCCATTACCAGTAGACACACACCACCAGGAGATTGGCATGAGCCATTGTCGGTAGACACACACCACCAGGAGATTGGCACGAGCCATTGTCGGTAGACACACACCACCAGGAGATTGGCACGAGCCATTGTCGGTAGACACACACCACCAGGAGATTGGCACGAGCCATTACCAGTAGACACACACCACCAGGAGATTGGCACGAGCCATTGTCAGAAGACATACACCACCAAGAGGCTGGCACGAGCCATTACCAGTAGACACACACCACCAGTAAACTGGCACGAGCCATTGTCGGTAGACACACACCACCAGGAGATTGGCACGAGCCATTGTCGGTAGACACACACCACCAGGAGATTGGCACGAGCCATTGTCGGTAGACACACACCACCAGGAGACTGGCACAAGCCATTGTCGGAAGACATACACCACCAGTAGACTGGCACGAGCCATTGTCGGTAGACACACGCCACCAGGAGGCTGGCACGAGCCATTGCTTCGGTGGGGTGAAAAACAATCTTCTTCAACTTTCGGCTGATTGATTTGGTTTTTTTACTTTTATAAATGATGAAGAGCACCTGTCAATGGGAAATCAATGGTCTCAAGCCAGGGACAACAATTAACCCCTTGATCGTCTCTTGGCTGTGCTGCTTAGCAGCATAAAACGTCTTGAGCACATTTTTGCGACACCCCTGAGCACAAATAATGTCCTCGCACGAGCTTAGCTCAGCCTTTACGATACTAAATGGCATCCGCAACAAGTTAATTGTACGGCAAATTGAGCTGTTCCGATGGTACCGTTCAACCCATTAACATAACTGCTTCAATCCATATGATAAATCATAGCATGTGAATGGACCATAATTGATCACGTTTGGTTGGAGCGTTCCAAAACATAAACATAAATACCCAACTACTAGTTTATGACAATTTCAGTTCGGTATGCACTTTACCTTTCTTTTTTGCGACAGCCCAAGGCTTCCATTCTCCCAACAAACTGGCTGCATATACCCACACCCGTATGCAATACCTAGTGATGTTGATAGTAGCGCATGGCGTCATCAGCACATTGCTGTAGGGCTTAACTCAGACGGGCGTTCCCATTTAACGAACTAAGCAGCCTCAAAGCGTGCCAAGATCACCGCGATGCAGTGAATTGCACACGTGGGCATGCCGGATTACATTGATCCACCCGATAAACGCACACGAACAGGAAATCCGGAAGCTCGTGCTGTCTCGCGATTACAACATTTCTGGTTTCCTCACCTTGGAGCCGTAACTGGAGAAATATACTAGCCTCTTTGCCTTGACCCCATTTATTGCCAACGGCGTGGGCGCGGGAAGCTTAATTTTTAATTTCCCAATGGAATGCATCATATACTGGCGTCTTATTTGGCGCACATGCACACAATTGTTAGAAGACAAACTCCGCGGCGGACGTCAGTCTCTTATTGACAGCACGCGCAAATACTTTCCAACTTGGTAGACGTTTATGCTTTTGATGATTCTTTTATCGATTTAGATTAAGATTTATTGATTCAGACAAACACCCATCTTTGAGGCTATCGGATAATTATGGTTATCATTCGTTTGTTGCCGAAACCGGTTATTTTGCTAGTGATTTACTTAATGCATAATTCATTTGGGCAACGATAAAGCCTAGATGGAGTAAACTAAGCTAACATAATTTGCAGTAAGAGGCTTTGGTCGGGTAGGAGTTGCAGCATTTCCCTTCGTAAGGGAAATGCTGCTATGTGGAAACAGCAGCGTTTTATAGAACCTATGCTCTCGCGTTGCCAGTTACTAACAGCAACAAGGCAAAGGAAAACATTGTAAAGACCAGAGTTGCCATGACTGGGAACAAATGATGCATTCTGGCTTAGCAAGCATCTAAATATCGCCACAGAACTTAGCGTCGAATACAGTCAAAAATATTAAACTGCAAATGTGTAAGAATTATTGACAAACTGACCCTAGAATCAATTACCATTCGCAGTGCAGAATATTTTTTTTTACATTTGATAGTGCAGGAAGGGAAGGGAAGGGAAGCGGAGAGGTTGGTCGTTGAATTAGCCCAACCGCATTAAGTTCTGTTCTTAGCTGGATAGAGAAAGGCAGTCAAAGGCATGCTGGCAACTTCATCCTTGAACCCTTGGTGTTACTAGAAACATTTTTACACACTTTTTTGGTTGACCTTTCAGAACAGGTCAAATAGGTCAAGGTTTGGGGTGTATTCACTCACCTGGACGTCGCCGTAGTTGTCAGACCCTGGTCGTGAAGCATTGTGATTTCATGCTTCAATGTCGTTGATACACCAACTCCAGATTTAGCACAACACAATGATTCACACAAAGATCGAGGCCACCGATCATACCAAGGTCAAATATCAGGAAATGTGTGATGAAGCTGGGGTCATGGTAGCTCCGGCGGTAGGGCTCTTGATCGTGGGTTCGAATTCCACAACCTTGTTTGTTTGTTTGTTGGGTGGTTCACGACGAACTTTATGCACATTCACGGCTAATGGCGCCGCCCACACTGCTTCTCCGGTGGGCCGCGGGATTGGGAAAAGTCCCGAGCGGTTCGAGTGTTGAACCCGGGACCTTCGGTACCCATAGCTTAACATCTTAACCACTCGGCCATCCCCGCCCCGACCCCCACAGCCGTCGGGATTACCGACAGTTGGTGTTTCTTGATGTGGTCGTATTGAAACGCTGATCAGGTAAACTGCGCGTCAATACACAAGAGGACAATGCAGCACCGTGCGGCTGCAAGCATATGGTGGACCGGAAACGGCCACTTAGCTGGCATGCTGCACGCTGGCATGGGGCTTCAGGTGGATATTGGGTACTTAGGTCCACTTCTTCCACACGCTGGCATGGGGCTTCAGCTGGATATTGGATACTGAGGCTCACTTCTTCCATACGCTGGCAAGAGGCTTCAGATGGATATTGGGTACTTTGGTCCACTTCTTCCACACGCTGGCATGGGGCTTCAGCTGGATATTGGATACTGAGGCTCACTTCTTCCATACGCTGGCAAGAGGCTTCAGATGGATATTGGGTACTTTGGTCCACTTCTTCCACACGCTGGCATGGGGCTTCAGATGGATATTGGGTACTTAGGTCCACTTATTCCACACGCTGGCATGGGGCTTCAGATAGATATTGGATACTGAGGCTCACTTCTTCCACACGCTGGCATGGGGCTTCAGGTGGATATTGGATACTGAGGCTCACTTCTTCCATACGCTGGCAAGAGGCTTCAGATGGATATTGGGTACTTTGGTCCACTTATTCCACACGCTGGCATGGGGCTTCAGATGGATATTGGGTACTGAGGCTCACTTCTTCCACACGCTGGCATGGGGCTTCAGGTGGATATTGGATACTGAGGCTCACTTTTTCCCACACGCTGGCAAGTGGCTTCAGATGGATATTGGGTATTTAGGTCCACTCCTTCCATGCAACACCGATAGCAGCAATGCCAAGTTGAAAGAAAAAGACTGAAGGATTTACTCTCCTCAACTTTGCTGTGTTTTTAAATAGCTACATTGCACGTTAACTCATGCAGTCGCAGAGTGGGGACCAGGCAGCGGAGCACTTACCACCGGGTGGCTCGAAGTTGTCCGGTCCAATAACCAGTGTGTGCAGCTGGGTAATGGCTTTGGCCTCTCTGTTCTCTGGAAAAAAACAATCACCAGCTTAGCGTGCACGAACTCAGCAGTCATCTTTGATTACGGTGAACATCAATAGCTACTTATCACTCTTTCATCGGCTCAAAAACTGAAATACCTCATTTTGAATACGTTAGACAGACACTAGCTTGGCACCCGTAAGTCAAGGAAAAACGTTCCAGTTCACCCTCAGAACGCATCGACGAATGCATGCGTACATACAAACATAAACCCATGCATCCTGCCATTTCCACCACCATCCAGCCTCAGCTTCACATTCGATGTGTATTCTATGGCACCGATGGACCTCACACCCTCTCATTGCAGTTTGTTACCTTACACGTCGATGTCATTACTGGTGGTATTCCATGGCATTGATTGACCTGACATATCTCACTGCAGTTTGTGTCCACACACATGCATATCATTACTGGCGATATTCCATGACATTGATTGACCTGACATCTCTCACTGCAGTTTGTACACACCCATGCATACCATTACTGGTGGTATTCTATGGCATTGATTGACCTCACATCATCTCATTGCCGTTTGTGTCCAAACATATCTATTGCATTACTTGTGATAATTGTAGTCCATTGTTGGTGCCCGTACACGCTGATAGTTGTTACGCACGCTTTCAATTACTACAAGGACCAATGAGTTAGCATATAACGCAATGATGTCCAGTTGACCTGACCGGTCGGAAGTGCGGCACTTCGACACAGCGCCGGCCTCGGCACTTCCGTGTGACCGACTGTTTGCCGGCCGCCAGTCGGCTCTGACCTGCCGTCAGCCTGCACGGCCGACGCCGGTTCACCGTCGGTCAGGGCCGGCCATTGTTCCACCAGGCACCACCGACGCCCGACGCCTCCATCCTCCGCTCGTCTCACAATGGGTCTCAGTTTCGGCGGCATCCGCTACAGGTGGCCAAGGTAAAGACCGACAGCCCGGTCAGGAGCAGCGGGCGATTTGACCGGTCTTTGAGAGATATGCCGGGCTTTCAACCTTTCTGTCAGATCATTGCGAAGTAAAAAAAGACAACATTCAATATCATAACTCATAGACAATATTTTTAAAGTCCCAATAATGCTAATCACCATGCAACATGTGAGGCCTATCTCAAGATTCCATGCGGGAATTTTATAATATGCATTCAGCAACCTGATAATAACTCCAAAGTAGTTCCAACATATTTGGAATGCCACTCATTAAAACAACATATCATCAAACAAATTGAATAATGCATAAGCAGGCAGGGCCTGGAACTGCATCGAAGCCAATAATTATTTAAATTGGTTTCACCAGATATCAAACAATGCAATCTGAATGGAGCCAGGTTAGAATGCCCAATACATGGCTACATACATGTGTTGTAACATGGAATTATGATGATGGAGCAGTACGATTAGTTTTATTTGTGGTTGTATACACAATCTAGATTATCTTCTTCCAAATCTATTTATGCAATGCAAGCAACGAATCAGCCTTCTGTAAGAAAGCACTGTTATTCCCTTTATCTATTGGTAAACATCCATATTTAACTGAGATATTCCACCAAAAACATCGGATAAAATCCACGGTTTATTACTAACGCTGATAAATTAACAGAAATAACAAAGTTGCGACCAGCAACAAGTCTTCATTCATTTATCTTTGAATGAACTGCAACACATTGTACACTACATATGATATGAAACCATTATGCTATTGGATGCACCATTCAAAACTCAACATTCTTCACCCTTCAACCTTCGCATTACGTCTGCAACAATCCACATTCCACAGCCAAATTATCTACCCTACAACCACTGGCTGAGACGTTGCGATCTGCATATTAGACTCCTTGATCTTAAACAAATTGATTGTATGGTGTAGGCTACCAGGGCAAAACACTAAAGCCATGAATCATGAGTGGGTGAATTTTCAGCAAATACAATATTGGAACACCAACATACATTGAGGAAAGGAATGACTACCAAATCCCCACCAACGCACTCGCACCTAAATCGTGTCCTGTATTAGTGCTATTACCAACCAAGAAAGTCTTGGAGCCTTGTGTGACTGATATGCATGTAGCAATGCCCGATTATTTTCTTTTGCTCCTATTTTTACTAATCAAATGTTACATGTAAGGAGTAAGTACAAAGGCATTCGTCAATTATTAATTCGTCATGTTACGCATTGGTCAAAGCTATTTAGCATAACTCGAAAGCAATAAGCAAGGCTGGGGTGTTTTTTTTCGGACCAGGGTTTATGCTAACCAGAACTTGTTGTGTGAATCACCCGATCCGGAAACTCTAGTTCAGCGGCCGAATTTTGACTGAGAGACTCGCTGTCGAAATGCATTTTCAAAATAAGCTTCCATGGGTGGAAACAAGTCATGTTGGTTTGTTATTTGGGCTTTTGGGCGCATCGACTGCGTTGGTCATGCAGCGTCCGGGAGCGATCCATGTTGGCCTTTGCTTCACAGAACACCCGACTGCAAATCATCCCACGATTTGTCATTGGTGCGACACTGAGCCATTATAGGCCGAGCTAATAATAGCTGCATCCCAAGGTTCCATCCAAGGTCAATCAAAGCGATGTGTAACTACAGTTCTTCACCAGTTGATATCGCATTATTGTGCTGCTGCCATGCCGCCTTCTTTTCAGCCATCCTTGTTTAGCGATGTTCATGCATGCCGTGTGATGAACCCAAGCACCCACGGTGAGATTCCCAAGCATGGAGTATGAGTTGGTATGTATTTCAATACGGTGCTTTTGAAGTCGTTGCTGTACATTGTAATCACTAATGGTTTTTGATGCATCAGGTATGCCAGCCAGCTTACAGTCATTACGAAATAGGTTAAAATCAAAGAATGAAGTTGAATAGGAAAGCGACGCAGCAAACGATATTAAGGCAGACAATCTATGTTCTGTTTCTGGGCGATTATCATGAAGTTTTAAGACTGAAGAAAATTTCAGTTTGGATTCCTGAATGTGTTAGTGGTATGGTATAATTAGGTCATAAATAGTGCAGCATTGTATGCATTTTTGAACAGTGAATGGATGAAAGCTTGCCAGTCATAATTTTGCTGTTTGCTTGGATTGAGGATGGTACAGAATGAGTAACCTATATGTTTTAAGAATTGTTTTGCAGCCATGACGTGGTTGCTATCAAGACCTGCCAATACAAAAAAGCAAGTCTTAATAGCAGGCTAATTTTTCATTCATGTTCCGGGAGTTACCGGATAACTCGAAGATGATGTGAATTTCCTATATGACCTTACTTTAACAGAAAAAGCCCAGTGGTGTGTACTACTTGATATGGAAAAGCACGTATTTCCCCACCGCTCTTTTGACCGTGCCTCAGTTAATTTATGCCGGTCTCCAACCGGGCTTGGTCACATCAGACCGACCGGTCCGGGCCTCGGTCACATCAGACCGACCGGTCCGGGCCTCGGTCACATCAGACCGACCGGTCCGGGCCTCGGTCACATCAGACCGACCGGTCCGGGCCTCGGTCACATCAGACCGACCGGTCCGGGCCTCGGTCACATCAGACCGACCGGTCCGGGCCTCGGTCACATCGAACCGACCGGTCCGGGCCTCGGTCACATCAGACCGACCGGTCCGGGCCTCGGTCACATCAGACCGACCGGTCCGGGCCTCGGTCACATCAGACCGACCGGTCCGGGCCTCGGTCCCAACATTTTGCGTATCCGCCACATCTAGCATCATCCCTCCGACAAAGAAGAACACCGGACATGAGACGCTCGCACTGCTTGCCATCGCCCCGTTATCTTCGCCAATTTAGCCTGGCTTGGGGAATTTCGCACGGTGCGGTGTAGGGAAATCAGCTGCCTCGCGCCTCGGCCGAAACTTGGAGACTGCACGGTGGGTCAGATGCACAAAAACATAGCACCGCCGACTGGGACACCGCCTCCGTCCAGCAGCCCGGTCTCGAACAAGCCGATCAAAATGTCGGCGGTCGCCTTTTTACAACTGAACTCGACACAGCCCAAGGGTGGGTCCAGGAATTATCATGTGGAGGGGCACAGGCACACCTCGAAAGGGAGCCTTCGGCGGAAAATTAATTGAGCAGGGAGAGCCGAGCGGGGTGCACCCGAGCTTGCTAAAGGGTCCTTTTCGGCTCAAAGGGGCACATTTTCCTCTAAAACGGTAACGTTGGCTGAAAATCCGCTAAGCGGGGGCGGCAGTGCAGCCGAGCCTTCCTGCAGGGGCGCCTTCCCAGGCCGGAGCACCACCTTTCCATTGGTGGAGGGCATGCTCCCAGTGCCCCCTCTGCATCCGCCCCTGGCACAGCCTGTGTGTCGCGAACATAACAGCCGGAGCGTGGGCGCTGTTCTGTTGATCGCGTAACGGTTCTCCGACTGGGATATCATCTCGCAACTGCACGCCTGTTTGTGGCTTGGCTCGCGCCGCTGGTGGCCGTGTTTGTCTGCGTGTGGCCCGCGGCAGGAAGCTGTCCACTACGCCTCTGTTCCAGGCGGGCTCACACGGGCTGCCGCCGGAGTATGACGGTAGATCGGCTGGCGTCAGCGGTACACGGTGGCAGGAAGCTGTCCACTACGCCTCTGTTCCAGGCGGGCTCACACGGGATGCCGCCGGAGTATGACGGTAGATCGGCTGGCGTCAGCGGTACACGGTGGCAGGAAGCTGTCCACTACGCCTCTGTTCCAGGCGGGCTCACACGGGGTGCCGCCGGAGTATGACGGTAGATCGGCTGGCGTCAGCGGTACAGGGTGGCAGGAAGCTGTCCACTACGCCTCTGTTCCAGGCGGGCTCACACGGGGTGCCGCCGGAGTATGACGGTAGATCGGCTGGCGTCAGCGGTACACGGTGGCAGGAAGCTGTCCACTACGCCACTGTTCCAGGCGGGCTCACACGGGGTGCCGCCGGAGTATGACGGTAGATCGGCTGGCGTCAGCGGTACAGGGTGGCAGGAAGCTGTCCACTACGCCACTGTTCCAGGCGGGCTCACACGGGATGCCGCCGGAGTATGACGGTAGATCGGCTGGCGTCAGCGGTACACGGTGGCAGGAAGCTGTCCACTACGCCACTGTTCCAGGCGGGCTCACACGGGATGTCGCCGGAGTATGACGGTAGATCGGCTGGCGTCAGCGGTACACGGTGGCAGGAAGCTGTCCACTACGCCTCTGTTCCAGGCGGGCTCACACCGGGTGTCGCCGGAGTATGACGGTAGATCGGCTGGCGTCAGCGGTACAGGGTGGCAGGAAGCTGTCCACTACGCCTCTGTTCCAGGCGGGCTCACACGGGGGTGTCGCCGTAGTATGACGGAGTAGATCGGCTGGCGTCAGCGGTACACGGTGGCAGGAAGCTGTCCACTACGCCTCTGTTCCAGGCGGGCTCACACGGGGTGTCGCCGTAGTATGACGGAGTAGATCGGCTGGCGTCAGCGGTACAGGGTGGCAGGAAGCTGTCCACTACGCCTCTGTTCCAGGCGGGCTCACACCGGGTGTCGCCGGAGTATGACGGTAGATCGGCTGGCGTCAGCGGTACAGGGTGGCAGGAAGCTGTCCACTACGCCTCTGTTCCAGGCGGGCTCACACGGGGTGTCGCCGTAGTATGACGGAGTAGATCGGCTGGCGTCAGCGGTACACGGTGGCAGGAAGCTGTCCACTACGCCTCTGTTCCAGGCGGGCTCACACGGGGTGTCGCCGTAGTATGACGGAGTAGATCGGCTGGCGTCAGCGGTACACGGTGGCAGGAAGCTGTCCACTACGCCTCTGTTCCAGGCGGGCTCACACGGGGTGCCGCCGGAGTATGACGGTAGATCGGCTGGCGTCAGCGGTACACGGTGGCAGGAAGCTGTCCACTACGCCACTGTTCCAGGCGGGCTCACACGGGCTGCCGCCGGAGTATGACGGTAGATCGGCTGGCGTGAGCGGTACAGGGTGGCAGGAAGTGTGGCGAATTTCACGCAAGCATGTCGGACGTTCACTGACTCGCATGGTTCGAAAGTGCGTTGGCAGGAGAGTTCGGTTCAACTTCGCTGAACCTGCACCTGGCAGGAGTCGAGGCATGGGTCGCAGCCACATGTCGCATGGCAGGATCCGAGGCATGGGCCGCAGCCACATGTCACATGGCAGGTGCCGAGGCATGGGCCGCAGCCACATGTCACATGGCAGGTGCCGAGGCATGGGTCGCAGCCACATGTCACATGGCAGGTGCCGAGGCATGGGCCGCAGCCACATGTCACATGGCCGCAGCCGCAGCCAAATAATATTATGCAATTTGATAGCCACATATATATATATATATATATATATATATATATATATATATATATATATATATATATATATATATATATATATATATATCAATGTAGAACCAGGTGAGCAATACCATCAGACAGCTCATTTGGTCTTATTGTGCACATTTCACACTCCAAGTCAATCACAGATGTCACGGTCAGTGACCACTTCAGGCCTGAAATGCAGAAACTGTCCAAACCGTCCGCAAACGATCACAAGATAGTTTATAAAACACCGCTTGTTATTTAGTTTTCCTATTGCAATTGGTCACCAGGAAAATGCCACACGGATCCGCAGGAATTCTTTCAACTGCTCGCCGATACCAGCTGGCGCAAATAATAAATGACATTAGATGTCTTACTATCTGCGTCGATCAGCTGCCAACTCGAACTTCTGGGGAAACCAATCTGCACATCAGAACTGGTTTTTGCATTTACATATTTGACAAGCACAGCAAAACGTCAGCCTGTTTTAGTATATGCCCCTGCTGGCAAGAGCAGGGGCATATGCAAAAACCATTTGCTATGTTTATCATTGATTACCAAATGCTACGAGTTACGCAGTTTGTGATGAAAGAATTTTGCATTATGGTGCCGTTATCGTCCGATAGATACATACAACGGTCCAAGTTCAACATCTTAAAAATGTGTTACTATGAATCACTGAAGGCTGGGAAGGTGGACGATCAATCATTTCCAGCGTCTGTGGCCGAACATAGGAGTCAGGGACCGGTAGTCTTTGCTGTGTAAAGCGACCACTTTGGGGCCGAGGGTTGAGGCTTGCAACCGAGCATGGTGCAAAATGCTGCAATGTGTCATGCGGGGAAGAAAAAGAAATGAAAGTGTTAATGCCAAATGAATGTTTGGTGAGAATTTAATATAACAATTGTTGAGTGCTATAACAATACGATAAAGTTCGAAATAGAGATAATAACAATTTCAGGGCTTAGAGGAAGGCGATAATAATCTCATGACAATAACACAATGTTTCCTCCCTCTTCTCTTCTTTTTCTAAGAGATCCGTTAGTCATATATATATATATATATATATATATATATATATATATATATATATATATATATATATATATATGTATGTACACCTATATGTATACATGCATATACAATGCAATTTGTCGAGGTCACAGGTTCGTTAAAACCATGCTGTGCCATAGGTAATCAATTTGGTAAGTCGTGAATGAGGCTTCATTTTTAATTCCCCTGTGGCAGAACCCGTGCGAAGACACGCTTGACACTCAATGGTACACTGAGGTGTGTAAGAGGATACCATCGAAATCAGTCACCTTCCCTGTATTTAGTGATGACATTCATCTGTGCAAGATAGCCAATGGTCTTTCCATGTCAATTGTGAAGTCACCCGATGGCTTTGATGTAGCAGGTGATCCAGTACCTACTCTTTACCGCCTGAATTAGTGAGCCGTCAGATAGGATTGACTGAGTCGACTCGCAGCGAATGGTTGTCAACGCGACGTGAATGGTTGTCAACGCGACGTGAATGGTTGTCAACGCGACGTGAATGGTTGTCAACGCGACGTGAATGGTTGTCAACGCGACGTGAATGGTTGTCAACGCGACGTGAATGGTTGTCAACGCGACGTGAAGGCGATCCCGGCCGCGTGAAGGTCTACACAAACTCTGCCTCTGCCTCTGCCTGCCTAGAACACTGTGTAACAACAGAACACGAGTGGTAACCGGCGCTGTCGGGTGCCCATTTTCCACGCAGCTCGGTCAGTAAGTTTCCATGAACTGTTGCTCATCATAGCAACATCAGATGGTGTGAGAAATGAGGAAATGACAAAGCGTGTTGATACGGGTCGATGATCCGATACACTGGGCCAGTTGTTGGCCGGCTGGTGGGGGGCAGGCGGCAGACAGCTGCGCAGAACGCGTCACGCTTTCCACGTGTGTTGTCAGCGCTCTCGGGTCGTGGCGGCGCTCGGCACGTGCCGTGACATCCTCGACACGTGGCAGAATAACTTCGACACGTGCCGTCGCCACGGACGGCAGTTTCACATCTCCGACACGTGCCGTCGCCACGGACGGCAGCTTCACATCTCCAACGCGTGCCGTCGCCTCTGGCGACATCTTCACATCTCCGACACGTACCGTCGCCACTGGCGACATCTTCACATCTCCGACACGTGCCGTCGCCCCTGGCGGATTCAGTGAGACTTTCAAGGGGGGATAGTAACCTTAGGCTGGTCGCACAGATCGATGCAGTAATAAATGGACAATAATTATGTTATCTATTCGTATATCTATTTGACAGCATAAGTCCTTTTTATTGATTGACTCTATGACGGCTGAGTAAAGGCTGTGGTATTTTGGCGGGTATGTCAAAGATTCAATTCATTTTTTTTAATTGAGTTAATTTTTTGTCCCAGTCATATGTATTCAATTCGAAGCGTCGTCCACGAGAACCGATTATCCAAATGCTGATAATCGGAAAACATAAATTAAAATATAGCGCATCGCACGCTACCCTATACGGCCGTGTTTACTTACTGGATCCTATGAGCCTCCTCCCAGCTACCGCTATAACCACACGGCCGAAGCTTGCGAGATCAACGGAGAGGAAAGGTTTTCCCGCTTGGGCCGCAGTTGGACTCCTTCTAAGTCTTGCACCAGACGTCTTCCAGAACTCTCCATACAACGGTGCCAACGGATGCCATTATGCAACGGACTTACCCACTCGAGACCCCGTCGGGCTTTAAGTCGTCCTTCCGTCTAAAGGTACATCCGCTCACTGGACCACAGTGTCGGCGGGAATTCCTGGCCCGAAAATACCCGAATTGATACAGAGTACAGGTAACGTCTTGCAACACTTGCTTAGGTGTAACCATCAGGAGAGTCTCGTCATCGCGTCCTTGCATTATGTCGCCCCCTCCCCTCCTCCCCTACTCTCCTTAGGAGTGAGGATCAAGGGCGACTCTGGTTTCGAACCGCTGAACCGCTCGGGTTTTGAATACTGGACGCCACTGGAGGCTAAGGCTTGCTGGGCAACCCTTCCCAGTGCGATTGGTTCAGGTGCCGTGGGAACTGTACCAGCTGCTGCATCAGCTGCCGACGCAGGCAGGCCAGCTAACCCGTGCTGCGATACAGTTCCCTTTCACACGGTCCTCGGTGGGAGATGTCGGGGTGGGAGTGGGGGACGGGGCGGGGTGCTGTTTTGATTCAGGAGCACCGATCCTGTTCGACCCAGTTGTTTGTTGGGAGCTCTGACGCGTCACTTGGTATGTACAGCTGTGTTGCCCTTCTCATGTGCCGTCTGGTCGGTGCTAGCCACCCTTTCCATTCGCGCGCGTCACCCTGGATGTGCCAGGCTATCGGGCAGCTTGTTTGGAACGATTTGGCCCAGATAGCTTGGTTTCGGAACACGGTTTACTTCGGCCGATCTTGTGCTGATCTTTACTTCGGCCGATCTTGTGCTGCTGACGCGTCGATGCCACGCCGGGCAGGGAGCGTGACTGGCCAGATCGGCCAGCCGGGCGACACTGAGCAGACAAATGCAACACCTCTGAAGGGTCACTAGGTGGCGCAGATAGTGGGTTTGATTTTCTGAAGGTGTTCCGATCCGAAGCACCGTGCAACCCAAAATCTCCATCGATCCGTAACTCGCCGGCGTGCTCTGTGCGGCGGACCAGCGGCAGCCCAGCGGCAGCTCAGCGGCGCCCCCACCCTGACCACCCGCGTATGACGCGGCCGGCCACGCCCCGACCAGGTCAAGTGGGCCGGCGACCTTACTGCCTTACTGCGCACCGCCGCCTCCCACCACACCCAGCCAGCCGGCACGGCCGCGTCGCCGACCGTGCCGGCAAGGCCGCTGGCACTCGCCACTGCAGCAGCGCGCTCAACGCGGTCCCAGCGCCGGTACTGCTGCGCCACTTTTCAGAGCAAAGTCTCGAGTCAATCGACGGCCGCGGGCAGTGCCGTTCCGCGCCAGTTGTCACGCCCCGCCCCCGCCCCCGCCCCGCCCCTCCAGGCGTTGTGGAACGCTGGTATCTTTGGGGTGGGGAACGCGGTGAGGAAGGTGGGGATGGGGGCGGTGACACCCGGTCGGAAGGTGGGGATGGGGGCGGTGACACCCGGTCGGAAGGTGGGGACGGGGTCGCTGACACCAGGTCGGAAGAGTGCAGCGGCCGCGGTGTCATGTCGGAAAGTTCGCCACAGCAGCCTGACCAGTCCCACTAAGTGGATGCTGAACATACACGGGGTGCCGGTGGCGTTATAGCAGCATTGGATAAGCATTGTCTGTCTTGCAGGCGCTCGTACCTTATTGATATTGACATGAATTGCACGTACTTAGGGTGTCAGATGCGAGGTCTACCAGTAGGAGTGCTCCCACTTCTAATTGTGTTTATGTCGCATGCATAATCAGGTAAGAATCATCCAATGGAGGTACATAATGGTACAGTGTATAGTTGTAGCTTAGTAATTACAGTATGCACATTTTGCATCAATGGAAATCCATGTTCAGTTACAATCACGGTGCACATTTCATGTTTTCTCCGTAAATATATGTCGCATTTACTCGTTGAACACAATACACGCGTTATTGATTAAATACAGAATGAGCAATACTTGTGATTAACCCTTCGGGGGGTGGGAGTTGATAGGTGCCCCGCCCTAAGGTTTTCCGCCGATAGTAAAAGAACGGCGCATGGCAGCCGAAATTTAGCACACCTTTTCCCACATCAATTTGGTATGCTGTCTGAAAATTATGATGTCAGGTCATTTATGGTCAACGAGTTAGTCAAGGTCAAGTGCGGTCACCTCCAAAAAAAGTTCAACCAGTTGTTACGCTTTAACGGATAAAGATATTTGAATGAAACTATCAGCGTTTGCTTATCTTTAGGGATGGAACAAAACGCACCAGATGAATGTTTGATTTGTTCGTTTTTCATGACATATTAGTCTTGCATATTTGCCCATAAGGAATATAATCGAAGATTCTGGCTAAAGTAAGCATTTTTTGTTAGAACAAGTGGACTACAAACAACGTTTTGCTGTCCGTGATACTCATTATATATATTTTTTTTTAAAAGATAATTGAAAACTCAAAATTTTGAAATTTCAAGAACTTAAAATGATGATTTTGGGGTGGACAAAAATGTTAGGGCCATGGTCAACTTCGCGTTCCTTTTCGGAGTCCAAATAATTTTTGTTTGTCAAATCTCCCCTCAAAATGAACTGCCCAGAGCAAAAACATGACGTCAGTCGTGAAAACAGATACCCCTAGTGACGTCACTTTTTGGGGAGATTTTGAGGATGGTTTTTGACCCTACTCGTCGAGCGCTATTCGATGACACCACTTTCGTTTTCGTGCGACGCTTAGTTTGGAGATTAGAGGGGGTTTGTATCACCCCCCCCCAGACGGGGTGTGAGAATCTGACCGGAAAGACGTCCAACGTGTTAAAGCTGACCCAGTTAAATGTATGCATCACTCCAAATTCCTGTAGTCTTCCAACTGACGTGAACGTTCAACGTCAAGGCGAGTGTGCTTCGTGACGTCCAACATGAAGGCGAGTGCACATCGTGACGTTCAAAACGCGAAGGTGTGTACGCCTCGCAGGGTTCAACGTGAAGGCGTGCACACCTCGTGACGTTCACAGCGAATGCTCCTATCTACCACTCCAGGGTCATTCCTGGTGCATTGTTCCACTGTGTGCTGCGGTAAATATGTATAACTTGTTGGCGGCCACAATGGTAGTTGTCATAGATTGGTGGTTTGGAACCCTTTACGCGAGTTCAAGATATGAAACTGTGTTACTGCTTTGAGATGCCCAACGGACAAAATCAAATCGGCAACAACAGCCAATGCGATGCTTTGTGTCATGAAAAGGCTACTACTGTCTCACCGACCGAAGGACCTTGCGATCTTGCCACGCATTCAAATGCTAGGTCATGTAGCGTCGCTAAGCTCTCACGTCGATTGATCGCGGGTGGACGAAACAAAACGCACCAGAGGATTAAATATTTTTTTTTAACGTTTTTGATTGCTTATTAGTTTTGCATATTTGCCCATTAGAGCTAAAATCGAAGATTCTGGCTAATATAAGCATTTTTATGAGAGTAAGTGGACTTCGAACAACGTTTTTTGGTCCGCTCTACCCATTAGAAAAATAAAAATGAAAGAAAATTGAAAACTCAAAATTTTAAATTTTCCAATTATTATTTATTTTTGGATGGGCAAGAATGTTATGGCCATGGTCGATTTCGCCCAGACTTGTGCTCGACTCGAGTTGAATCGAGAATCGACTCATGAATCAATCGTTTTTGGATGAGTCGCGAGTTGAATCGATTCTTTTCCTGACTCAGGAAAAGACTCAAATGACTCATTGTGATTCAAATTATTGACTCGTGATTCAACTAATGTTTTTTTAAGAAAGATGTGATTCAACTCGCGACTCAAGATATGTTTTGAAAACATATCTTGAGTCGCGAGTTGAATCACATCTTTCTTTAAAAAAAAACATTAGTTGAATCACGAGTCAATAATTTGAATCACAATGAGTCATTTGAGTCTTGTGACTCAAATGCATGTTATGAACAAATTATATAAAGCATGTATCTTTGTAAATAGTATGCCATGACACAAAGTAGGGAGTAAAAACACAGTATAATTATTCATGCTTAGCATTACAATTGTCAACTTATCAGCTGCGAGTGAGTAAAGAATGAGGGGTACTTAAGTTATTTGCCAAAAACGGATATCAATAACTACAAATAAGTATTAATGTTAAGCTTGGTATTCACAATCAGTATCATGCATGAGTCAATCCTAGCGCCAGGAACACAACACAGAAATGGGATGTGATTGTGAAAAAGAATATGGAACCGAAACGGCCCTGCACTGCAACAGGCATCTGCACTAAATAAAATTGCGTTGGTTTTTGTCACAAATAACAAACCCGTGCGTGTGACAAATAACAAACCCAAGGTACCTTTACTAGAAGGTAGATCGAAGTTTTCCTTCAAGCCCGCATGACGCCATGCGAAGTTTTTTTAAAAATAAATATGGTCTCAATTTGGTTGCATAATTTTTCTCAAATCATACGCAATGGTCACTTTAATTTGCTTCCTAGCAAATATATTTGTCTTCCGCTCACCAGGTGAGTTATAATCTTGTCCCATTCTTTCCAGTGAGCATTTGTTCCGACACATTTTATTCTCATGCATAGACAAGGTTGGATTTGTGCATGGTAATCCGGCTTGTGAATATGAATATTTTGTAGTCATCCAGTATGGTGGATATTTTTCTTCAAACCTTATGTATCGTAACTTAATTTGCACCAATTTCAGTGAATTTTGAGCACTTTTACTTGATCACAGCAGTTCGTTGTCAAAAGTTAATAACTTAAGAAATTCAACCTCCAGATGAGAAAACAAGAAATTATTTTCTGTAAAGGATAATGTTCGGGATCCCAAAAATCTAGGATCAGTCTATTTTTCCAAACATGTACCTACCTACCTACATTGACATACAGCAGTTATTGAAAACAGTTTTTTTCTAGGCCAGCTAGACCCAGGGCATGATGCATTCTTCCTTGATGAATCTTGCATGGATTATTGATGATACATGCATAATTGAACATTTATGTACAACACCATTGTGATCTAGGAATGCCCTCCTGAAACTTGCAACTCGACTGAAACTCTCCTGCCACTGGGGAGAAGAAGCTATGGCGCATTTAGCCCCCCCCCCCCTCTGACTGTCCTTTCTTCCGCTCTTGACCGGGGGTGACAACTTGAACACGTAAAATTGATGGTAGAGGGAGCCTACCAATATCAGGAACAATCCCTTTATCTTGGAGGCGCTTGATGGTGAGCCTGCCGGAAATGGCATATTGTTAGGCAGGACGATTATTACTGAGTCATTTAGGATACCCTTTGCTGAAGCTAAAGAATAGGTCTTTCAATTAGAATACGTCAAAGTACCCTATATTGCCATAAAATATGCAAGATAGCGTAGAGAAAGTCGGTAAAATTGAGTGTAAACCAATGGTGAAGGGAAACCTTCAAGCCCGCTACCAAACCAACTTCGTGGGGGCAACAAACCAACACAATTTCATTCTGTGCAGATACCTATTGCAGTGCAGGACCTGGGTGCTATGTTGAAGTTAGGTGGTGATGTGTGTCAGGTATATATGATTCAGGCTGTGCATCATGCTGATGTGGATTGAAGTATTATGCACTCATAGCTTTGCATATGCATTGACAACCATTCATCTCGTTAATGTTTTTGAGTCAATTACTTTATGCACCTGCACATGCATTTATCTGTATAGGTATATCCTATATACCTACCAACCATTACAGTGCATGACGAATGATAAATAATGTGAGGTGAAAACAAAGTTATAGCAAAAATAATATATTCAACAGATGTTTCGATGTTAGAGCATCTTCGTTGGTGTCTAAATAAATACTAATTCCCTTCTTTAATTAGACACAGATGAAGATGCGTTGACATCAAACTGTCTGTCGAATAAATTATTTTTGCTATAACTTTATTTTCACCTCACATTATATATATATATATATATATATATATATATATATATATATATATATATATATATATATATATATATAATTAGTGTGTGGGCAGTGCACACTGAATCATATGGCTTATGAGTGATACCATTGAGTCGGATCTGAATCGATTCAAATTTCTGTTTGAGTCGTGAGTTGAATCATGCTTTGTGAGCTCTGAGTCTGAATTGAGTCGAATCAAATAATTTTGACCTGCTCTGAATCATGAGTTGAATCGGATCTCAAGATCTATGAGTCAAATGTGAGTCGACTCAAAAATTTGAGTCGAGCACAAGTCTGATTTCGCCTTCCTTTTCTGATTCCAAATAATTTGTGTTTTTTCAAATCTCCCCCAAAATGAACTCCCGGAGCCAAAAACATGATGGAGGTCGTAAAATCTAGGCCACCTAGTGACGTCAATTTTGGGGAATGACATTTTGGGGGTGGTGTCCGGCCCAAATCGTCGAGCGCTTTCCGATGACACCACTTCCTTTTTCGTGCCACACTTAATTTGGAGATTAGACGGGGGTTTGTATCAACCCCCAGAGACGGGGTGTGAGGATATGACCGGAAAGACCGGAAAGGGTTAATTATTGAACTCGTATGTACAATGCACATATGCACATTGTGCATACTCTCATACTCTGGTATGCACATTGTGCACACTCTCATACTCTCGCATGCACATGGTGCATACTCTCTTTCTCTCTCCTTTTGATGCCTAAGTTGCAGTGCTGGACTTCATTCGCTTACATGTAGCTCCATTGTATACCAAAATCAGGCAACATAATGTATTCCCGAACATGAGTCAAAAGGTATTGAGTTGTACCCAATATGCAACTAAAATGGCTGTTCGCGAATCTCATCAAGAAAATAACCGAACTCCTTTATCTTGCAAGTACGCATGTGTCTGTAAGGTAACCACATTACACGCCAGTATTCACATTGGTGTATTTAGCATCGCAACCACGAGTAATTGCCATGCAGGATTGAACCGAACCAAGCCGAACTGCATACATTATCAAACCGGAACAGGGCGTGCTCGTGCACTTGCTGGACAAGAGCGGAGCCGATCCAATGGCCGATAACCCGGGGATGCAGTCGGTGCAAATGCTGTCCACACCGTCCGGCCACTTATGCACCGGTACAGCGACACGTCGGTCGGACCTGGTGGTCGTGCTTTGTTTCACCGGAA
Organism: Ashinkailepas kermadecensis; assembly: GCA_034440615.1. Lineage (NCBI taxonomy): Eukaryota > Metazoa > Arthropoda > Thecostraca > Neolepadidae > Ashinkailepas > Ashinkailepas kermadecensis. The sequence goes on from JAOTOM010005050.1 coordinate 131,171, forward strand.
ACGGTGGGGTCAGAGCAGAGGACGGTGGGGTTCAGTCAGAACAGAAGATGGTGGGGTCAGAGCAGGAGACGGCGGGGTCAAAACAGGGCACGGTAGGATCCGGTCAGAGCAGAAAACGGTGGGGTCAGGTCAGAGCTGGAGACAGTGGGGTCGGAGCAGGAGACGGTGGGATCCGGTCAGAGCATGAAACGGTGGGATCTGGTCAGAGCAGGAGACGGTGGGGTTAGAGCAGGAGACGGTGGGGTCCTGTAAGAGTAAGAGACGGTGGGGTTAGAACAGGAGACGGTAGGGTCCTGTCAAAGCAGGAGACGGTGGGGTCGGAGCAGGAGACGGTGGGATCCGGTCAGAGCAGGAGACGATGAGGTCAGAGCGGGTGACGGTTGTTTCCGGTCAGAGCAGGAGACGGTGGGGTCAGAGCAGGAGACGGTGGGATCTGGTCAGAGCAGGAGACGGTGGGGTTAGAGCAGGAGACGGTGGGGTCAGAGCATGAGACGGTGGGGTCCGGTCAGAGCAGGAGACGAGATGTATCCGCAAGCGCAGTGTAGGTCATCAGTCAACCTCACTGAACTGGGGCCCGGTTACTGTCACTGACCAAAGCTGGCTAAGAAACACAGTCAACTGACTACCAAGTATCCTCCCCTTGCCTACCCCAGTGATGGTGACTCCTGACTGTACAGGGACGTGATTTGACCGTTATGTGCCCACTTGGATTTGATGCTTCGCTTTAGCGTTTGAAGGCTCCTGATATTTCGTGTGCAGGTGGTAATTTTTGTACTCAGATGATTTTCTACGTAATTCATCGTTCTAGTTTGTGTCTAGGGCAGATTAGGCAAAGCAGCGTAACGTACGAATGCTCTTAGATCTGCCAATGTGGCAGAGGAGGATCCCCGGGGTTTCGATGAATTTGTTGCCAGCTTGGGATCCCAGAGCTATCCAGCACGAAGGGAAATAAGACCAGTGGCTGAGTACTCACCCCTGTTATAATTGTAATAACACCGTGTCGTAATATTTTGAGATCTCAGTGACAGCATAAAGGTAGTCGAAAACCAAACTTGAAGTTCCCTGACTAAGCATCAGATGTGCACAAGATGACCGGAATGGATCGTGTTTGCTCGCACGAATTGACCGACAAGCATGAATGAACGAAAATGTGCCTGCATTTGGGTGCTGAACTGAAATAACCGCTTGACAAAACATTTGTCTTATGAAACAAATCCATTACTTGACCTACAACCTGTAAATTAAAAGTTACGCATGCCTATGCTCAACAGACTAATGCTGAAGTAAGCAAACAACAATGTTGCGTCGAACACACGCACTCGGTCAGAAAGTTTCTCCTATTAAGCCATAACGTGCGCCCACGTGGACAGTGAGGCGCGAGAGTGATCTGGTGACTTTCTTCCGGGCCGTCGGTCGGCGGCCCATTACCACCGAGCACAATTCACGCACAGTCTCTGGCCGGTGAAAAGTGAAACCGGTGTCGAGCCGGCCGAGAGCCGCGGCCGCCCAGCTGGCCGGCACAGGTCACCACCTCTGACCTGACCTCCGCCCGCCACGTCCGTCGTCGGGCCGGACCGGAACCCAGGCCGACCTCTGGCCAGGAAGTGCTGACCCGGCTGGCATGTGGAGACCACGGGCGCGGCGAGGCGGCCGACGTGAAGAGTGCCCGGAGAGTCGGCCACTTCGCCCAGCTGGTGAATGTGCTGCTTCCGCCGGAATGCTGGGTTCTAACTCCGTCCTGCGTGTCGTTTGTGGTCGGCGATTTGTCGGTTGCGGGATACATCTCATTCGCAGGTGCAATTGTAGTAGCTACATCGCTCAAATACATCAAGATATTCAGCACCAGCAACTCCACAAAGTAATGCGTGTTTTCCCGTCATCCTATGCCTATCTGAAGGATCAAGCTACAGCTAGCCTAGTACTCACTCCTGTTATAATTGTAGTAACACCGTGTCGTAATATTTTGAGCTCTCAGTGACAGTATAAAGGTAGTCGAAAACTAAACTTGACGTTAGTATGTCACAACACGTCATCTAGTTGTATAATGCGGCCTGCCGGCTCGGCCTAGAGCATGGCCTCTACTTGCGTCAGAGAGCGGCCCATACGAACTTGCTTAGGCCGTGGCCTATCTACTAACGTCAGAGAGAGAGACCTGTCCGCTGACAGTGTAGCATGCAGTTCTGCGGATGCAGTGACGCGCTTGGCCGCACTGGCTTGTCAATGTTGAATGTACACGGTTTGATTAACTTGATTAACGTGACCGAATGAGCTTGCCGGCTTGAATAAGCTCCTTTATCTGACCTCGCCCACATCAGCATTTCTCTCCCTGCCGCTCATGAAGAACGCACGTGTGGACAAGGAGGATACCCGTGTGGCGGACGCCAAACGGCACGAAGCAATGTTTCAGTGTTCACAGGAAACAAAACGGAACATTAAACATCGCCGTTGCATGTTCTGGACCCAGAACTTACTATACAATAAATGTCGTGTTCATCAATTGATGGGAGCATGATGCATACCGGGCAGCCTTTTATTGTCTTGTGTGATACTTGTTTCATTGCAAAGGTTTCTTTTTTCGTCCTTCGAAGTGAAGCTAACACTGCACTGGTTGTCACGGAATTAGTTATGCATCCAGGATGCCTTTAACAACATTCAGAACTTTCTGAGACCTTACAAGGTGCATCAGTTCATTTGAATTGGTTAATCTTGTTGTGATTCGTGCCCCAGCAGCAGGCTGAAACCAGTTTGCACGCGCCATTACAGTGAGGGCGAATTAAGAAGCGGTAGAATGCCAGCCGGCGTGCGCTACGCCCCGGAGCCGGATAGAAGTGGCGCCGACGTGTGCGAGACGTGTTTGGACTCACCACCACCCTCGGTGGCCAAACACATTCCGTTCGTGTCGCCTGTACACAGAACAGACCGGCGCCAACCACTGTTTGTGTATTTTCGCATATCGCCCCATATAATCCGGATGTTCACCATTCCGCAAAACAGGCGTACTCTGAAAAACAACAGGACGTATCTCGGAGGCGACTGGAGATATTGCTCGCAGGCAGCGTCTGGTATGCGGCAAAAAGCAGATTTGATAAATCGCGACGACCGAAAATAAAACAGATGTAGCAAGATAGCTGCGCAGGACAGATCGTTCGACCTTCAGTCTCAGCCTAGGACACCGTCAATGTCGTTTGGTGGCTCTCCCCCCCCCCAAACAAAAAATGGCGCAGGGTCGGTTGTCGCCATGCAAATTTAGCTCACATGGCGTTATGCTGCAAACTACAACCTGTCGAGTTGTATTTCCGCCAGTTGGTTCGGCATCATTGCCAATCAGTGTTTCAAGGACCAGCTAATGCACGGCAGGGTGTCATTTTCACAAGCCACAAAAACACAGAGGAAAGGTACCTCCATAGATAAGGATCTTGCTGACATTCTTGGGGCACATGACATTAGACGTTCCAGTGTCCGCAGCTGTTGTTTTTTTTCGGCCTTATGTGGTGCCAGTACGGCCTAATTTCCTCCATAGTCCGCACTGCAGATATACACCAATCCAGTCTTGTCCATCGCATCAGAGAGCGCGCCGACTTGCACGGCATCGAATGCGCCTAGCCAATGTCGTGGACATGACGTGACATTACTTTTCTTCGCGGCATGTCCAGTCGCGACAACGAGCCGTCGTCGGCATTCCACTAGGAAGGCGCGCAGCACGTGATGCCAGCCGCCGCGGGCGTGGCATGGGCGTACAGCCATGAGCTGGACGTGTCGGGATAGGCGGTGTCAGTCAGCGGCGCTGCGGCACAGGTGCGAGCGGCCGCCGCCCGTGCCGGTCAGCCATGAGCTGGACGTGTCGGGGCAGGCGGTGTCAGTCAGCGGCGCTGCGGCACAGGTGCGAGCGGCCGCCGCCCGTGCCGGTCAGCCATGAGCTGGACGTGTCGGGGCAGGCGGTGTCAGTCAGCGGCGCTGCGGCACAGGTGCGAGCGGCCGCCGCCCGTGCCGGTCAGCCATGAGCTGGACGTGTCGGGGCAGGCGGTGTCAGTCAGCGGCGCTGCGGCACAGGTGCGAGCGGCCGCCGCCCGTGCCGGTCAGCCATGAGCTGGACGTGCCGGGGCAGGCGGTGTCAGTCAGCGGCGCTGCGGCACAGGTGCGAGCGGCCGCCGCCCGTGCCGGTCAGCCATGAGCTGGACGTGCCGGGGCAGGCGGTGTCAGTCAGCGGCGCTGCGGCACAGGTGCGAGCGGCCGCCGCCCGTGCCGGTCAGCCATGAGCTGGACGTGTCGGGGCAGGCGGTGTCAGTCAGCGGCGCTGCGGCACAGGTGCGAGCGGCCGCCGCCCGTGCCGGTCAGCCATGAGCTGGACGTGTCGGGATAGGCGGTGTCAATCAGCGGCGCTGCGGCACAGGTGCGAGCGGCCGCCGCCCGTGCCGGTCAGTGTCGACCGCACGTCCGACCAGTCGAACACGTGAATCACCGGTCGAGATCGGGCGGGAGGTGCGCTGTCAGTCCGACCGTGTGGCTGCCGGCCGACGCCCGGCTCGGCAGCCGAGCCACTCAGAGCCGCTCGTAACTGGAGTCGGTCACGCGTCAAGGCTTGCATCGCCGACGCGTGCCCACCACGCGCCAATGGCAGACCAGTCGAAGTGGCGTCAGCACGCCTTAAGTGGCACCACTTGCAGCGGGCGGAGACGGATGTTCTGAATCACTCGCAGAATTGCTTGGTGGTGCAAATCCAGTGTGGTATTCGCTGCCGCTCCTCCCTGACCGCACGCAGACAGGTCAGCAGTGGGTGGTACTGCTCCTCCCTGATCGCACGCAGACAGGTCAGCAGTTGGTGGCGCACTGCTCCGTTTCGTTGTGGACGCCACCCCCGCATCTCTCTAGCCGTGGGAGGGCTCAGGATGCCGCCCGTGGTCATGGGGGAGGGCTCGGGATGTCTCTCGTGACCGTATGTGTGTGTGGGGTGGGGGGGGGGGGGGAGCAGGCTTGGAATGCCACTCGTTCTCAAAAGCTCCAATGGTTCACGCCCGTCGTAAATTTGCTTGGCGAGGCAGGATGCTACCTGTTTATGGACAGCCAGTGACAGGTGACTTTTAGCCCATCCATTCTTCATACCTGGAAGCAAGTCCAAAATGATTGTGATAGCTATTCTTTGCGAGGAGTAGCAACGATTCTGAGGAACTGAAGCCGCATGGAAATCACTGCCCGGCATTTGGGGTGATGTACTGATCCGGGCCAGCTGTGTACCGATGTACTAATCCGGGCCAGCTGTGTACCGATGTACTAATCCGGGCCAGCTGTGTACCGATGTACTAATCCGGGCCAGCTTGTACCGATCGGCCACCGTTGCCCGGACCAAAACCCCCCCCCGGGAATAACCCATGGGCCCCCACACCCCCCCCGCCCCCGCCCCTCCGGGACCTGCGACAGCTCGTGTCCGGGCCTGCCGGGACAATTGCAGTCACTGGGCCACCTATACCTACTGGTCCAGGGCAGCTACATCGACCTGCGACAGCTGCGTCGGTCCGGGCATGTGTACTGACCTGCGACAGCTGCAGTGGTACGAGGCTGCTATACTAACTCTGGCAATATGTATGCACATATAAATCAGTCGCCGATATACCGGTCCTGTATGCTTTTATTCATCTGACAGAGCTGTATTGGCCAAGAGCGATGAGTCATCAGTTGGTTGAGTGTGTGAGACGTGTAAATGCCGCAGAGCTGCGCTGATTAGTTGTGCCGACAGCTGTGCCGGTAAGTGGAGAGAGGAGACTGCCAGATGTTACGTTGTCGCACCAACAAAAAGCAACAACATCGGACGCACCGACCGGTGGTAACCATGGCAACAGGTAGTCACCAGTTGCGTGTTGTAAGGTGCCCGTGTAGCTGGTTCAAGTGGAGGAGATTGCCAGAGTAACGTTGTGGCACGAACAAAATAAAACATCATCGGACGAACCGACCGGTAGTAGCCATGGCATAGATAGTCACCGGTTGTGTGTTGTAAAGTATCTGTGTAGGTGGTTCAGGCACAATACTCACGGAGGAAAATTACGTCTGGTGGTTTAGGACGAAATATCAGAAACATTATTCTTGCATTTTGACGCAATTAGAACATCAATTGCTTTTATAAAGCTAACGAGGTTAACCCATTACCAATATTTGACATTCAGTTGGCCATTATCAGGCATTGAACACAGACCTGTTGTGGTAAGAATGTTCGTTCAAAACATGATTTTATGAACACAAGTTGGTTAGCTTTGCGTCAAAAGCATTTCGTGCAACAGGACAGGAAAAACTGCGACTTTGGTTAAATGCACCGAACTTATTTCCAGGGATGATGTTATCTGTTAGCGACCTAACATGACTTGATAATTGCACGCTCAACAAAATATTGCTGAAGGATTTCCCATCATATGGAATATTACTGAAGTAGCTTCCGTCAGTTGGAATACTACCGGAGGAATGTCCATCAGGTGTGTGCAAGACATGCGCTGTTGCGCCTTACGTGTCTGATTTAGGTGGGAACTATACGATGTGCATTGTCCAGTGTCAGTACACCTCCGCTCGGTAGCTCCCTATGCACGTGGGTGGCTATGCTGGTTATGCCTGCCTGCTTGCCGCAGATTCGCTGTCAGCAGTGGCGCGTCAAGAATAACAGTTACATGGTGTATTTGCATGTGCGAGTATGCGCGCATATGCTCGCGTGCACGCCTGCATATGTGCTGAAGTAAGTACACGTGAGTAAAATAATGTCTCCACTCCTCCACCAAACACTCCACGTCGGTGTTCCCAGGGTAGACACGCCAACGAATTAAGCTTACGATATGAGTGCAGGCTGCCCGCAGATTCGCGAGAACAAACCTGTGAATTATACGGGCTTGTTGGAGTAGCATTAAAAATCTGACTCCACTAATCCAAGCTCCAAGCCATTTTAGCCTGGGTAGACTTCGTGCCTAACGAGCGAGAACCTTATTTATCAATGAGCTCATTTTCCTGTTGTTGCAATTTTACACGCTGCGTAATAGGACACTTTCACCGCGTGTGTCGGGCCTCCTGTCTGGACTTACCTGCCAGCAGTTGAGCTGACGTACTCAGCACGAGCGTCAGCGTGTCTGACCTCCTGTCTGGACTTACCTGCCAGCAGTTGAGCTGACGTACTCAACACGAGCGTCAGCGTGTCTGACCTCCTGTCTGGACTTACCTGCCAGCAGTTGAGCTGACGTACTCAACATGAGCGTCAGCGTGTCGGCCTCCTGTCTGGACTTACCTGCCAGCAGTTGAGCTGACGTACTCAGCACGAGCGTCAGCGTGTCGGGCCTCCTGTCTGGACTTACCTGCCAGCAGTTGAGCTGACGTACTCAGCACGAGCGTCAGCGTGTCTGACCTCCTGTCTGGACTTACCTGCCAGCAGTTGGGCTGACGTACTCAGCACGAGCGTCAGCGTGTCGGGCCTCCTGTCTGGACTTACCTGCCAGCAGTTGAGCTGACGTACTCAGCACGAGCGTCAGCGTGTCTGACCTCCTGTCTGGACTTACCTGCCAGCAGTTGGGCTGACGTACTCAGCACGAGCGTCAGCGTGTCTGACCTCCTGTCTGGACTTACCTGCCAGCAGTTGAGCTGACGTACTCAGCACGAGCGTCAGCGTGTCTGACCTCCTGTCTGGACTTACCTGCCAGCAGTTGAGCTGACGTACTCAGCACGAGCGTCAGCGTGTCTGACCTCCTGTCTGGACTTACCTGCCAGCAGTTGAGCTGACGTACTCAGCACGAGCGTCAGCGTGTCGGGCCTCCTGTCTGGACTTACCTGCCAGCAGTTGAGCTGACGTACTCAGCACGAGCGTCAGCGTGTCGGGCCTCCTGTCTGGACTTACCTGCCAGCAGTTGGGCTGACGTACTCAGCACGAGCGTCAGCGTGTCTGACCTCCTGTCTGGACTTACCTGCCAGCAGTTGAGCTGACGTACTCAGCACGAGCGTCAGCGTGTCTGACCTCCTGTCTGGACTTACCTGCCAGCAGTTGGGCTGACGTACTCAGCACGAGCGTCAGCGTGTCTGACCTCCTGTCTGGACTTACCTGCCAGCAGTTGGGCTGACGTACTCAGCATGAGCGTCAGCGTGTCTGACCTCCTGTCTGGACTTACCTGCCAGCAGTTGGGCTGACGTACTCAGCATGAGCGTCAGCGTGTCTGACCTCCTGTCTGGACTTACCTGCCAGCAGTTGGGCTGACGTACTCAGCACGAGCGTCAGCGTGTCTGACCTCCTGTCTGGACTTACCTGCCAGCAGTTGGGCTGACGTACTCAGCACGAGCGTCAGCGTGTCTGACCTCCTGTCTGGACTTACCTGCCAGCAGTTGAGCTGACGTACTCAGCACGAGCGTCAGCGTGTCTGACCTCCTGTCTGGACTTACCTGCCAGCAGTTGGGCTGACGTACTCAGCACGAGCGTCAGCACCACCGCTAATGACGCTGCGTGCGCCATGGTGAAAGCCCTCGCAAGCTTTCGATCAGTCTGGAATCAGCGAAAAGAACATCGATTAGCGAGTGGGTAATTGGTGGCGGGTTCAGCTACCCGTGGTCAGGTAGTTAGGTAGAGAACGCAGCAATGGGAATGTCATGCACCCACTGCTGACAAGTGGCTATTGAATGCGCCGGATGTGCCGGAAATGATGCAGAGCACGTGCTCTCAGTCGTGACAGAGAAAGTGAAGGCGGATGTAAAACGACAGATGTGGTATGAAATAAATAGGTTTTGAGTAGAGAATGGACTACCGTGGGGGTAGATAATGTAGACTGTTTTGTGGATGAGGTAGAATGTGGAGCTTGGTGTGCAGTAGTGGTTAGTTTAGTACAAAGTAGTGACTAAAGTAGTGCATATAATATCATAGCAGATTACATTAGAGAGCAGAAGAGTGTAATAGAGTGGAGTGAAGTAGAGTACAATAAATCACAGTATAGTAGAGTGGAGTAGAGTACGGTAGAGTGGAATGTAATGGAGCAGAGTGGAGTAGAGTAGATTAGAGTATCGGAGAGTGAAGTAACATGAGTATGTTGGAGTAGAATATAGTGGAGCATAATAGAGTATAAATAGGCTGGAGTGGAATAGTACAGATTATAGTAGAGTATGGTAGAGTAGAGTGTGGTAGAGTAGAGTATGGTAGAGTAGAGTATGGTAGAGTATAGTAGTGTAGAATATGGTAGAAAATATGGTAGAATATGGTAGAGTAGAGTAGAGTAGAGTAGAGTATAGTAGAGTAGAGTAGAGTAGAGTAGAGTAGAGCAGAGTAGAGTAGAGTAGAGTAGAGAGATAGCTCAGAGAATCGGGTTGATAGAGTGAGAGAGGAGCATGCTGTTCGAACGTGTACGGAGCGTCATGGCTGCTTCAGGCACCACTGGCTCTTTATCAAATCGGCCGCATCTCGACAACAGCCACCACCATGGGTGTAACCACGGTTTCGAAATTGGGGGGGGGGGGACAAACAAGGGACGCAGTAAGTTTGGACAAGATAGAGGGGTACCCCCCCCCCCACAAAAAAGAACCCTTGGATTTCAGCCACTTCTTTTTCGATGTCTGGTTTTGAGATTTGCCATTGTTAAAAATGATATTTTGCGGACAAAAATGGGTAAATTTGCAGTATTAGGTTTTTTAATGAAGATTTTCTGAATACCATGTTTATAAAGGTGACTAAGATGGTGGGACAACATATTTTCTGTGGAAATGAAGACAAAAATGACATTTGTTTGACTTTTTTTATTTCGAACTTAAAAAAATAAACTAACCTAGCCTAACCAAACCTAACCCATTTGTTTGCTTTTTGGAAGCAAATGCGTGTAAAAACTGTTCTTGTTACCACCTTAAAGCACAATAATACCGAAAAGTTTCCAAACAGTTTTTCACAAAAAATTCAAACAAAAATTGATTTTCTTCAAAACAACTTAAGCTAGGTTAGGTTAGGCTGGATTATTTTTTTTCATTTAAAAAAATTCAGAATATAAGGTGCTTGGCATTTGTCTAAGTTATTTTTTGGACTCTTTTTTCCAAAAGTAAGTTAGGCTAGGTTAGGTTAGGTTATGTTACTTTTTTAAAAAACATTTCCATCACGGGCTATTGCTTGATACCAAATGTGGATAGGTTAGGGCGACGAAAAAATACGAGGCGACCAAAAAATCGGTTTGACCTTTGACCTTTGAAATTAGTTCGGTTTGGTAACATTATAATACGACACAAGCCGCGTCAAATGATACCCACTTGATGCAAATTGAACACAGCGACGAATCGTGAGGACTTCGAAAAATTCAAACTAGCCTTTGACCTTGAGGCTTGACCTTGATATATCCTGGTTTCAAAATGTTACTCGTTAGTTCACCAACGGCTATCGCTTGATAGTGGATCTGTGTAGGCTTGAGCGCAAACCAAAAACAAAGAAATATGAGGCGAACGAAGAGATCAGCTTGAATTTTGACCCGTCGAGATGATTTCGAATTATCAACTTTCCGATGCCGCACAACAAGCGACGTCGAATAACATCCATTTTCTGCAAATTGAAGCCATAGCGACGAAACGCGAGGTCATCGAAGAACTCAATCAAATCTTTGACCTTCACATGTCCCGGTTTGAAATGTTACTCGTGTGTTCACCACTGGTTATTGCTTGATACCAGATTTGGATGGGTTTGAGCGAAAACGAAAGAAAATTGAGCGGACCGGATGATCAACTTGGCCTTTGCCCTTGACAAATAATTCGATTGCTTAGCGTTCTGATACCGCATAACAAGCCACTTCGAATGACGCCCATTTGATGGAAATTGAAGTGATAGCAATCGAACCTCACGTTCGGTCGATATCGCTTCAATATCGCCATTGAATAAATCAAGCTAATCTTTGACCTAGAAGTTTGTCCTTGACATGTACCAGTTTGAAATGTTACACGATGGTTCACCACAGGCTATTGCTTGATACCAGATTTGGGCAGGTTTGGGTGAAAACGAAAAAAGGGAGGCAACCGAATAAACCGGTTTGCGTTGGACCTTGACCGTTAAGGTGGTAATGTGAGATCTATGTAGTTGCTTCCAGCGTGTTCAGTGCAAGCAGAGGCATTTGTGGTAATTGATTCGAACGATCATAAACCCGCTGCTGAATGCCGATGCCAATACAAATACGCCTCTGGCGAACACGTCGCTGAATACGAATACGAATACGACGTTAACTTGATTTACTTGCTTAAGACTGCCCATGACCCCACTCCATGGTCTTGAAGATATCCAAGGGCACCCAGAGTCACGTTTGTTCAAGATATATAAATATGTGCGCAGGGGAATGCAACCTAAGACTATAATAAAGCCTTGCGATAATGCTAATTTGGCAATGGCAAAGCACAATTTTCCACCGAAGCGAAAACACAAGATAGCCAAGGTTCATGTTATCCAAGAATGGCCTGCAAGGATAAATTTCCAACGTTTGCTGATTTACCATTCGGAGATGTTGTGATGACAGATAGCCTGTGGAGCCCGTTGATTGGCTTAATCGGTTTTTAGTATTTTGGGTGATTCTCTTGCATACATATTTTCACTTTATAAATGATTAAGTATAATTTTGCGGCGATCATACTCAGGTAGCTGAGGCTTGGGGGGGGGGACACGGATAAAATTGAGGGGGAAAAATCGTCACTTTTCACAAATTGGGGGGACATGTTCCCCTAGCCCCCCCCAGTGGTTACACCCATGGCCACCACGTACATCAGAAGTGGATTGTTTGTGTGTATAGCTGTTCCGCATGACTATCTCTCTGCCAACTGTGCTGCAAGGAGGGTGATGAGCTCGAATCTCCTATTGTGCGTAACTCAAGCGAACAGAGTACCATTTCTCGTCTATCTGTACGAACATAGTGTGAGTCAGGGATCAGGTGCATTCCAGATTGTTAAATACTGGCGTTCGACGTTGAAGTTATCTTTTGGCAATTGCAACCCCATTGTTTGCTAGCCAATTTTGTGAATCATGGCGTACGTGAAGCAGAACTGATACGTAGACACTGAATAGCCATCAGGTACGATACACATAAATGCACCGGAATAGTTATAACCTGAACTGAGTACGCCATCAACATCCCAATCCAGCCGCCCTGATGCTGATTTTCTGACCTTATGTCCAGGTATGTACCAGGTGACCCTCTCAGTCTAGGACTGCATGAGAGAGTACGCAGTGGGAAGACTAATCCTTGCCAGCGCTGCCCAAGGGCCGTACCAGCACGGCTGATCAGCAATATATGAAGCTTCAAATACATTCCCACGTAGTGAAGGTGGCCGTTGAAGCGGTTACGCTGAACTAACAGCCTCAGATTCTGCTGTTGTTGCTGGAGTAAATCCAATAGTTGTTTTCAAGTCAAGAACCTTGAACACAGTTGTTGCAATGGCAGACCCGGTCAGCTCTTTTCTAATGACCGTACTTTTTAAGTTCAATAAATGTGTTCGACCTAGTAAGGGATAATTTACCAAGTGCCCAACTTCATGGAGTACTCGGAATCGCTGGCACGCAAGTCGGTGGAATCCCCCTCCCCTTCCCCCGTTTTAGCTGCACGTCAGGAACAAAGGTCAGTCACTGCTGGTGGAATGCTACCCAAGTCAGCTGACGCTCGAGCAGGAACTCGCCGCCCACACTGCACCCGATCAGTTTGAGCCCAGTGCCAACTGGCGCGCTGGCTTTCTCCCCACCGCCTGATCCATATCGCCCACGCTCCCTGTTTCCATTCACGAGTGACGCACCATCGGGTCAGAGAGGGTCACGTAGCCCCAGGCGCTGTGGCGTGCGGCGGGACCTCGACGATGCCCCGGCAACGGTGACGCTGCCGTCCGGAGGTGGGATCTCGACCGTAGGGGACGAGTAGTCTAGGGGTAAGTTGCCTGTCTCACAATCGAAATATTGTGGTTTCGGGCCTCACCTGTCGCTACTCTTCGCCCGCGGTCAATCGGTGTGAGAGATTGGCGACGCTACATGACTCAATGGTCGATATCTCGTAAAACCAATAACCGCCACGGATCTCGGCCACACCCCGGCACCGATGAAGACTATTCGGATTGCTGACGAACAACACCGCGCTCGCTGCCCGACCACTGGCGCTCTCCATGCAGGGATGAGAATGCTTTGTGGAAAACGGTGACTCACGGCTGTGGCAGCGACACCGGATCCGGCCGGAGGTATTTGCATCTGGACTTGTCCAGGTCGGTTTTCCATAAGGGAAAATTGTGTAATGCTATGTGCAACGATTTGTGTAATACTATGTGCAGCGATTTGTGTAATACAATGTGCTGCGATTTGTGTAGTGCTATGTGCAGCGGTTTGTGTAATACTATGTGCAGCGATTTATGTAGTACTGTGTGCAGATATTTGTGCAATAGTATGTGTAGCGATTTGTGTAATACTATGTGCAGCGATTTGTGTAATACTATGCAAAGCGATACATTTTGTTCATCAACGCCATCGGTCATTCCCGGACCGTAATGTGACGCATATTGTTATCCAGAAGGTGCATGTGGGAACCTTTTTACGGCTGTGAACTGCACCTTGACCGTGCATAGCGTTTTGGTTTCTCTTTCGGTCAGCCGGACCCAGTTCGGAAGCTGGCCGGGCGTTCGGCCGCTGACATTGGCCCCATTTACACAGTCAACACTGTACTCCAAGGCTATTCGGTGGGTAAGCTGCGGTAGCGCCGGCGTACGGTACGCCTAGGTCAATGTTCTCGTCGTCTCCAAGTGTTTGCACTCAGCCTCGGTGTCATTGCCGTGTGTGAGCCCAGCCGGAACGGAACGCGGTCTGCTCGCCAGCTGGCAGCGAGAGCGCACTTCTAGGCCACAAGTTACACCGACCGCAGAGGGACGCTGGTGTGCACAAGAATGCACGTGCAAAGACCAGAGAAAGCAGGCACCGACTAGGATAAAACTCGAAATGTATCCTTGTGTCAAGGATAATGATTATTATTATGAAAAAGAAGCAATGAGGATTATCCGCGCCACCGACAGACTAATGTGGAGATTCCTCATCACATTCCGGCTTTTGCGAGATTGCGCCAACATCGCTGCTGTCAGCAGGGTAAAGCTTCAATTATCTTCAAATGAACATATTGGCCGAGCGACATCGCAGTGTCGCCCGGCAGTGCTCAGTGGCAGACGGGCGGCAATCGGTCACGTGATATGTGGCAGTAACTTTGCAAGCAGTTGGACATGCTGCGAGGTATGCGAGTCGTGCAGGAAATGGACATGCCGGTAATATTCCGAGCTTGACATAGAAGCTCAGTGGGTTGTGTTGGTGGGCTGCTCGTCAGAACATGGTTTCTGTGCTTTTGTTTGAAGCCACCCAGCGGTGTTTGTGCGGTGTCAATGAGCACGCCGAGTGGATTTGGTCTAGGAGCACTTGTGAATGTGTATTCTATCACTGTGCTCTTGAAGTGCGCTAAGTATTTGCCTAATATTTAAGTTAATCATGGCGAGATCAAAATTGCAATATATATCCGTCCATTTTATTGACAGATATGCATTAAACATCGCTCAATTTTACCGAGAGCTAAGTTATAAATATCGCTATCATTAACGTATGTACACATGTTCCTATGGATTTAATATTCCTTGTGTTGTAGCAAATATTACGTCTTACGTGCATTATTACATACGGTTCTTAAGTAGCAATAGCAATTGATGGTTTAATTCAAGCTTACTTACAAGCATTACTTTATTCATTGCAAAGCATGATATCAAGACAGATCACATGCATCAGTGGTCAACATAGGTTTCTAATGTAACATGTGGGACAGTCCTTTGGATGCATCACGATCAAATATGGGCTAAATTCCACTATTCTGCTTCACAAATTTGTAGAAACTAGCGTCCATGGCAAACATTCAGCTATAAAAAGAGACCCACTCATGTCAGGGTGTATATTGTAGTTGGCAGACGTGCACAATGCATCGTTCAGTTCTCCTCAGATCTGATAAAAACTGGCCAGTCTGCGACCGAGAGGGAAAAAAGATTGACCGAATTCGGCTGGTTGCTATGTGACCGATTATCCATTTCAAGCAATATGGAGAAATTATCAAACTGCTGGGCTTGTCATTGTTGGCGAGTTGCTACCCTGCCCCAGCCCCCTCTCCAGACGGCACTTCCGCTAAAACACAGCACATAGGTACGCTACTTTGAAAGTGATCAGACTGACTCAACCGTCCCCAGCAACTTGAAAGTAATTCAACCTGTCATCTACACAATGGACAAAGCAGCCATCACTCCACTCAACATCACTCTGTCATAGATTGCACGCCGGTGACGTAGCTGAAATTACGCCACACAGCCCTTAGTCCTAAACAAATAGTCGTTTTTTATTATGCAGGCGGAGAAATTAAGGGCTCACGCTCTCGACAATGGGGAGCATGCTTGTCTATGCTGTCGCAAAAGCGCGGTGTGTTTCATAAGCGACCGCAAGACAGTAGCCAGAGGCGGTATTGTTCGCCAGCAGGACGGAGACACACCTGCTTTGTGTGTGGCTTGACGGGCCACTCTGACATGCGCGTGAACTTTCCCTTCCTGGGCGCGTGCTGGGGCGGACCCATTCACGCGCCGAGTCGGGCACCAATGGCGCACGACATCCCACATTGGCACGGTAAAGCCCTCGCCTGACTCGGCCCAGTAGCTCACAATTGGAGTCTGCGACACTGTGTAGCGGACTAGCACCAGGAACTGCAATGCCAGCACGGGACGGTAGCATAAACATCGTAAAGACCACACGGTCTTTACGCAGTGGAGAAAATCGCAGGGTGTACCACACTTCGCAGAACAACAGAAGTGCTCGTAACCCCGGCAATACTATTGATTATTTTTATTGAACGTGAATGGGAACGTCTGTGGCTGGAATTTTGTAGCCTAATAGCAGCACAGGTTCGTGACAATTTTACGCATATGAGAAGATGCGATACGAGATAATTGTATACCCCACGCAGTGTGATGAATCAATTCGATCCCACCCAACTAGCTTTTATCCCAAGTAAGATAGGGAGATGTGGTAGCCGACGCGACGTAGCTATATCGCTGAACTTTTATAGTTACTTATAATACTTTTCTCTATCTATTTTAGTCGACCTTCCAGATCCGGTCAAGCAGGTCAATGTTGGAATTCTTTCTCACGTCTTCGCCGTAGATCTCGAACCTTGGTCGTAAAATAAATGGAATTTCGTGCTTCAATACTGATGATCTGCAAATTGAATGCTTAGTCTAACACAGATAACCCTTGCAAAAGCCAACGTCACCGATCTCGTCAGGGTCAAATACCTCGAATACAGTGTTCTAAAATACCTTTCAGATGGTTGTTAGGTACAGATAAAATGTGTCAGAAATGAGAAAAGTGATGAACATTGGTGATAAAAATGAAGGTATGGGACCAGCCCTTTTCTGGTTCATTCATTTCAATTTTAATTTTGATTCTGAGGTCTACATCATTATCGCAAGAGTTGTCTCAATACCCTAGGTGAAATAAAATTTCCGTGGCAAGGTGTATGCAATCTATGACATCGTCATCGTATGATATAACTATAATTATCTGAAGAACCCAACTAAATGTTGGAGAGGCTCAAGCATGGGCGACAATTTATGAGATCTTTGTAGGGTGACACATTGAAATATGGCAAAAAAGCAAACCACTGAGTACCGGCTGTGGGTTCCATGCTGCTTGCTACACACATTGAGAACACAGGGGTGTGGGATGAGCCAACATTGGGAGCCGCCAAAGGGATATCCATAAAAGTTCATAGGCTCAACGGTCTGATCAAAACAGGAATTATCACCTGTCCTTTCCATCACTTTCACCTGTCTTCACTTTTCATTCCACACTGGCACGGAGAGATGCTAGGAATTATTAACTTTCATACATCTTCATTTAGTTTTTTTGTCGTGCTGAGCCGACCATCAGCGATCAGGGTATTTTGTGAACTAAGAGTATCAGGCTACAACAACAAGGGATAAAAGGCACCTGCAGATCCAATAAAGCCGATAATAAAAGCAATATCAATGATAGCACCGATCGACAATAGGTCCGTTTTCCTCTAAACCGTCGTGAAAAACGTGGCAGAATTAAACATTCAAGGTCTGTTTTCGCAGCCTGCTTCGCTTGGATACAGCCGGGTTACCGTTACTATGATAACATTACCGCAGCAGGAATTTTTTTCCCATTCACTACTTGTCATCACCATGCACTTCAGCATAGATAAGCATAATTTATGACAGTTTTATGCCGTACAAGCTCATGCGCAACATGCATGAAATAACAGGAAAATGTATTCCGCTTGTATTCCCTTTCGCCTTCCGCACCACACTGTGATTTTCATTAATTCACAAATTAGCTCTGAATCAGTGTCGAAAGAACACTGCTGGTTTTCTCCACATCCTCAACCTACGTCCTTGCTTCACTTCATGCTCACTAGATGGCGACCACTTGAAGGTTCCTGACTGTTTCCAATACCTAGCTGGCTAATGTGAGCGGGAAAAACGTTTAATTCACTAAGCTTGCACCCGTGGCACGTAGGATAGAGGAAGGGGATGGCAACCACCGTCCTTTAAAAACACATATTGATGACGTCATTCTGGTCATATCTGAGAAAGCACAGTGTCCGATTTTACGTGATGTCGTATATTACCAAAATCTCCCTTATCCAGTGTGAAAATTAGTGGGATGTCCCCTTATGGATTCCCTATCTATATTCCCAATGTGGTGTTATCAATAGTAAGATGCATGGTACTTGGACACATTTCTGTTCGATATAAGGAATGATGTTGAATAATGCTGGAAGCTATCTAGGAAAAAAATTGTCAAGTATCAGCTTCAACCTAACTAGTGGAATTTCGCAACATTGCGCTGAAAGCATGCGATGAACTGTTCAAGATGACGATTTGCGAAGCAGATGGCATTCAGGAAAAGTTACTAAGTACCGCCAAAGTAAACCCATATTCTTTTTATCCTTCTTGTGATCTTTAAGGGAAGAAAATCCAACAAGTTTGACTTTTCTCAAAATATTCCAACACTTTTGGACAAAATATCCAAAACTTTTCACCGAACTCAAGAATCGCAGTCCCATCAGAACTTAATTCGGCGTGCAAAATTAAAATTACCCTGGAGTAGCAATTTTTTTTCACAAGAGGCCGTGATTTACCGGTCTGTAGAGTGCCTAAAGTGCCGATGAACTGGAATTATGGATATGTACCGAGAACTAATTATTAAAAAAAAAAAAAAAAAAAAAAATTTCTATAGATGCCTAAAGTGCATGTATATATATATATATATATATATATATATATATATATATATATATATATATAGGGTACGTTTCAGGTCATATCTCAACGACCTGACCTGATCATAACTTGAAACCTGGCATGTTTTTAGTGAACGTAATATTCCACCAAATGTGTTCTAGGGCTTCAAAGATATCAATTACTACAACAGCTAACATTTCAATATTAGCTCAAGGTTACATTTTTTTCTAGAGTAACCTCTCATTTACCCTAGTGACTTGATCTGTGTCCATGTGCTTTATTTTTGCATTTATTCCTTATTCATTTGTCTATGGATTCACCGTTCAGTTTTGACTGTACTTTGTGCGGTTTGTTGTCGAAAGTGCTGCAATGCACATCAATAAATTTCATTGAAACGGTGTCGTGGTTTGACTTTGAACTGCCCTAGCTCCGGTACCTGAAAAGTTTAAGATGTAATTGTTCACACAATATGTGCAAACGACGTCACGAAAGTCGAGGTGCATTTCAAAGCGAAGACATGGTCAGCTTATGAGGTACCAGAAAAACATTGAGTTATCCGAGAAACATATCAGGAATGGATCAAATTGGACAAATTGGTTAATCTTGTCTCTTTCTTTTTTTTTTTTTTTTTTTTTTTTTTTTTTTTTTTTTTTTTTTTTTTTTTTTTTTTTTTTTTTTTTTTTTTTTTTTTTTTTTTTTTTTTTTTTTTTTTTTTTTTTTTTTTTTTTTTTTTTTTTTTTTTTTTTTTTTTTTTTTTTTTTTTTTTTTTTTTTTTTTTTTTTTTTTTTTTTTTTTTTTTTTTTTTTTTTTTTTTTTTTTTTTTTTTTTTTTTTTTTTTTTTTTTTTCTCTTCTCTCTCTCTTTTCTCTTCTCTTCTCTCTCTCTCTCTCTCTCTCTCTCCTTCTCTCTCTCTCTCTCTATCTCTCGGATTCAGCGAGTGCTAAGTACTAGTATCGTACCAGTTCACATACATTGCGACGGCGGTCATGAAGACACACACAACATGCGTCGTTGAAATAGTCGGCCGACAGCGATATGTCAATTTCGCCCGTCGGAGGTGTGGATAGCACCGGGTGGGCATCACGCTGCCGTCCACGAATAAACTCAGGCGAACAGTTCGGATATAGAAAATGACCTGAGAAATTGGTAGAAGGCACTGCTCACCAGAACAAATTGGCTGACAACTGAGTAATGGCGAGCATTGAAGCAGCCAGCAATAGAACCACCATATAGCTTTCATAGCACAACCTCAGCACAAGCAATGTGCTGCGCATGACAACGCTGCATAGACATTGATTTTGATGCTGGCTACTGATGTAACTGGTTCTGATGTACCAAACTGATAGCGTGATGGGGAACTACACGATCCTTTATTATGAGGGTCACGCATGTCTGCGTATTAAAAACATTGTCACGTATTTCGTGATTGCTTTAACAATCGCGTAATTGCTTGATTGCTTGGCATACCACAAACACTGAATTATCTCCGCGTTTCATTTTCTCCCAACGTTCAGAAAGGTCAATGGAAAACAGCAGAAAGATCAATAAAACGTGAAACTGAGCTTTGCAACAATATTTCAAGAAAATTCGAGTGACGTAAGCATATATGATGCAATGGTACTCCAGCTGCGAACATGAACAATGACATGAGAACAGGCATTCCTGCAGCTAAGTGCAGGAGGGACAGTCACCCTCCGAATTTCTTTGGCCACGCAATGACCGTCATAAATTAAACCACTAAAGACCAGCTCTCCAATGAATAGCATTGCGGCCTAATGTGTTTGCATCGAGTGTCTCGTCTAAAAAGCGGCGGCCTACCGCATATCGACGCTGAAGACTGTTGTGCCATCGCTCATCTGGGGCTGGCGCTCTCCATTGTGTGCAGGTAAAACCGTCATCATTTGAACAACTATTGGCTGACGTTGGAAAGTACCGGCAGCCACTTGGTTGTCATTCATCGCACGGAAACAACAAATATTTCATCACCCTGTTCCTACCGTAATTGAGTACAGGACATTTTCACTGAATTAAATAGCAATTATGGATTATTGCAGGTTCAAGTACTTTTAGAAGCAAAAAAACTGCTAGACAGGCATTTTCTGTATTTTTTCGTGCTAACCGTTTCATTTGTTATCAGTCACTGGATCTAATTCATCTGGAAGCGATCATGTGTATAATCTCCCCTTGGATCCAATGGAAAGCATTGGATATAATCTTAACACGCACCCTGGAAGCCCTCTGAAAATTACGCGCACCGGAAGTGGCGGGAGGGGGGTGGGGGTCGGATTCCGCCCCCAAAGACTCGATTCCTATTAAAGCTAGAGTAACGAAATTTCCAGGTAGCTGGGTACAATGTTGAACTCTATTGTGTGCAAATTTCATGACCATATGTCAAAATCCTCCAGATAAAATGAGGTGAAATATAATACATTTTGCTTGTTTTGCGTGGCTTGGCTTGACATTGTTATGAATCGCTGCGATTACGCTTCAATTCTCCAAAATGGGCTTCAATGATGTTTTGGACATGACTAATGATGTAATGCAGATGATAGATGCGGTATTTGACCTCAGGTCACCTGTATGTCAGCACTTTGTAAAGTCAGTTACCGGTTCAAGTTTCCGAACCGGGCCACCTGCCCGACCAGTCGGGCGCGCGGCCCGGCGCAATCGACTTCACGAAGAAAGGGCTGAAGTACATACATGAAATATGGAAACGCTTAGGTTCGCACTGACAAAAACAGTAGCGTTCAGGATGTGTAGGAATTAATATGCAAAATTGCATGAATCGCATGACAGTCATTTGCGTTTATGACAACCTTCCAGTTGGCCAAGTTTGGTTCCATTAACCCGTCATGAACTTGACTGACTTGACTTGACCTCGATGACCTAACATGACCTTGAAACTATATAGCACAGCAATATACATGAAACAAGTCGCTAGTATTACTACAAACACTTCCTATTTGCCGATTTACTGGAAGCGCGTCAGCGACGATTATTGTAGTTTGGCGCTGCGAAATGTTTTGAATTTGACTGCCACTAAGTCCAAAAATGATTGGGTCCATTTTCGTTTTTCTTGCCTTAACACGCGCCCTGGAGGGCCTCTGAAAATTACACGACTGGAGGGGGGGAGGGGGCGGATTCCGTCCCCCTAAGATCTCGGCTCATATTAAATCTGGAGTAATGAAATTCTCGGGGTGAATGGGTACGGTAGTGATCTTTATTGTGTGCAAATTTCACGATCTTGGGTCAATATTTTCAAGGTCAAATGAGGTCACATATGTCAATATTTTCTTGTTTTGCGTAGCTTGGTTTGTCATTGTTATGGATCGCTATGATTGTGTTTAAATGCTCCAAAATGGGCATCAATGATGTTTTGGACATTACCAATGATGCAATACACATGCTAGACCCGGCATTTGACCTCAGGTCACCTATATAGCAGCACTTTATCAGGTCAGTTACCTGTTCCAGTTACCGGAACCGGGCCGCTCGCCCGACAGCTCCGTCGGGCAGCTCGACGCAATCGGCTTCGCGAAGAAAGGAGTGAAGTACATGAATAAAGTATGGAAACGCTTAGGTACACAATGACAAACAGTAGTTTTCAGGATGTGTAGGGAGTAACATGCAAAGCGACATCAATCGTGTGACAGTCATTTGCATTTATGACAACATTCCAGTTGACCAAGTTTGGTTCCATTAACCTGTCATAAACTTGACCTGACTTGACCTCGGCGACCTAACATGACCTTGAAGCTACATAGCATAACAATATACATCAAACAAGTCGCTTGTGTTGCCAAGAACACTTCCCTTTTGCCAGTATACGGGAAGCGCATCAGCGCCGATTTTTTGTGGTCTGGCGCTTCGAAATGTTTTGACTTTAACGGCTCCTAACTCGAAAAATGTACGGCCCATTTCCGTTGTTCTTGCTTTAAACGACGCGCCGGACACTTCAAAGCAGGTACCAAAAATGGCGTATATCGACCGGTAAAATCTGGAGTTATGTACGAAAAACCGGAGGGGTGGGCGCATTTCGCCTCCCCCGCCTCCAGTGTGCATGTTAAATGACGCGCTGGACATTTGCAGGCAGGTACACAAAAATAGGTGTATCGACCAGTAAAATCGGGAGTTACTTGCGAAAAAAATAACCCCCTCCCCCCCAGTGCGCATGTAAACAAACTTCGGGATTTAAGTTTACTTTAGGATTGATCTCGAAGTTATGTTACTGCTATTCATTATGTGACGAATCATTTTCTTTTCCTATAGCTGAATGGACTTGGATTGGCGCTTTGCTCACCACTGGATTTCAATGGAATTGGATCAAGGAATTCCAAACCACGTTATCATGCTTCCGTGCTATTAATAATTGTTCGCATCAAGCTCCAGTCCTAAAAAAAACTGAGCACCACCGTGTGACAATTTGCATGCCCAAACACACAAATCTTACAGTAATCGCAAAAAGCTGCCCTTTTTGCTTCTTTCTCCTCTAATGGTGACTGGCGGAAGTGAGATGCCAGGACGGTCGGGTAGTCCATTTACATCTTGCATCTTCAACGCTGTCAGGGGGCAAGGCCGACAAAATCCGCCAACTTGTCGCGTCTATTTACTGCTGTGATTGGATTCAATGAAGCCCGTCAGGTGCATGGGGCTCACCACTTGTTGTTCGCCATCTGTATGTCCGTCAGCTAGGCAGGTGGCGAGGCCAATATAACGGATCTGCCCGGTCTCACCCTGCACGGTGTGCATTCGTCACACATGACAGGGCACCGTCATTGGGCTGTCCCGGACCACATGTTCAGCACGCACCAACTGACCGACGGTCTCACCCTGCACGGTGTGCATTCGTCACACATGACAGGGCACCGTCATTGGGCTGTCCCGGACCACATGTTCAGCACGCACCAACTGACCGACGGTCTCACCCTGCACGGTGTGCATTCGTCACACATGACAGGGCACCGTCATTGGGCTGTCCCGGACCACATGTTCAGCACGCACCAACTGACCGATTGTTTGTTGCATAAGGTCATAAGGTCATAAAGGTCATAAAGTCATAAAGGTCATAAATGCTTAAGAGCTACAGGGTCTCATCTGAGTTAAGCCTATAAAGAGAGTATACTATAACAGGATAAAAATATAGACTTAAGCCCCTGATGAATGCTAAGCCCTGGATTCCAAAGAAATTATCTACCTCATTATACTTCCATTGCCAATATCTTCGGCATCACCTTCCCGAAGGCCGGTTCTTGAATCACTTGCTACTAGCATAATTATCCATTGATAATCATGATCTGAGACACCTACCAACATCAACCCGACTTAATTCTCAAAAATTAACGTCCCTCTCCTTCACATTATATATAATTCAAAAAGAACATTCTTCAACTTTAAAAGATGTTTGCATCCTATTGTTAAATACATTCAATGAGGGACTTTCCACTACATCACCAGGCAGCCTTTTCCATTGATCCAACACACATTAACTTAAAGCTTGCTGGTGTTTAGCTGTCCTTCACCTTCACTTATCTAACCCGAATTGATAACCCGTATGTGCTTCCCAAAATAGAAGAGTACCACTCGGATTGACGTTACCCAACCTTTTTTTCTGTCTCGGACATCTCAATCATATCACCCGTTAATTACGCCATGCAGTCAGACCGAAATGGCCGCGGCAACCAGCTGGCCGGCTGCAACAGCCAGCGATCACTCAACTCCTGCAGCACTGTAGTGGCAAGTTCACAGATCCACTTAAATCCTAGTGCACTGCGGTGACAGCTCACGAACTCAAGTTCACAGCTCCACGAACAACAACAACAACTCACCCGGACTCAGTCGAGAACGGCGGGCGGCTGGGGAGAGCGATGTCAGAGTGAGATCCTTCGCCCGGTCCGTCTGAGGCGGCGGCGGCGGCGGCGGCGGCGGCGGCTGGCTCGGGACGACAGCTAACGTCACACCAGGCGGTGACGGCAGCGCGTGTGACCGCGGCGGCTGACTGGCGGGCACTGGCCATCGGCGCGGCCGCCGCCAAAAGTGAAACCGTTGATGCCGGCCGGCCGGCTTGCTCTCGTTACCGATATTGGCGGCGGCCGGTGACCGGTGGTGTCAGGGGTGTGAGGTAGCTGCCCGGCCGTAGTGGAGGTCATCTCTGGTCAAGGGTGTGGGGCGGCTAGCCGGCTGTAGTGGAGGTCACCTCTGGTCATGGGTGTGGGGTAGCTGGCCGGCCGGCCGGAGTGGAGGTCATCTCTGGTCAGGGCGGGGGTGTGGGGTAGCTGGCAGGCCGTAGTGGAGGTCATCTCTGGTCAAGGGTGGAGGGCGGCTGGCCGGCTGTAGTGGAGGTCACCTCCGGCCAGGACAGGGGTGTGGGGTAGCTGGTCGGCCGTAGTGGAGGTCATCCCCGGTAGGATCACTGGTGAGGGGATTAGCTGTAGTGGTGGTCATCTTTGGCCGGTTGTGTAGAGGAGCTGGTACAGTGCCGATGATCTCTGGTCAGAAATGTGGAGGAACTGACTGTAGTGGACGTCGTCCGCAACCCACTAACGCGAGGACGGCCGGCCTTGGTCACTCAAGCACCATTGACCCGGTTCAGGACACTGGCATTGCTGACGGGGACTCATCCGACCGAGAAGCGTGGGAGGAGCTTCGCTGTGACGGAGCTGCTGGTCTCCGGCTAGTCTCCTGCTGGTCTCTGCCACAACAACCCGATCGAGTTGTTTGGCATGACATGTCAATGTCAAATTCCCTAAACATTTTAGGAACGTTGAAAGATTATAATAATAATAGACTTTGCATTGTCTAAAATGTGCAATGTCAATACGTCATTCCTGTCTGTCGTTTGATGCGGAAGGTATTATATATACAAAAACAGGATGTTAGAGGGCTTTACATTGATAGTAGGCTGGTGGGAGCGTTTGGTGCATCGATTGCGGATGGTCATCAAGCCTCTATTATCTGAACCATCACTCAACCCACGAACTTGGTCTATGTCAGCTATATATGCCGTTGTCACGCTCAACCAATAACCGTTTGTTTTCATTGGCGGTACTATCACCTCAGGGACCGATTGCATTGTTGCCGACCAACACGTGCACGAATGATTGGATAAATCCCCGTCAGACCTGAGCCAGAGGGGACTGTAATCTTGTCACAGTGCACTGTACACACTGACCTTCCACGTGCGCCACTGAACCAAGCATACGTTGCTAATCTAAGCCAGACATACTATTACGCTGTGCTGGGGCAGGGAACAGAGGTGCCTTCTCCAATTTTGAAAATTTCAACATCATTTCTATGGCTCCGAACAAAGAGAAACGAATTAATATTGGAATGCTTGTTTCTGAACTTGAGATTACTTATGCGGCTCCGATCAATGCCTCTACTTCAGATGTTGCCAAGGTCGCTATTGAAAGCCACACTGACACCATAATTGGCTCCTCTCGCCACAGCCTGTTGTAGCGCCACGCTGACGTTTCCACGTCCTGCAAACACCCCACACTGACACCATAACTGGCTCCTCTCGCCACAGCCTGGTGTAGAGTCACGCTGACGATTTCGCTCCCTGCGATCTCCCCATACAGTCAGCACTCACATTTGGTCACATTTTCGATGGATGTGCTATATTTCCATGGGCATTGCCCATAGAAAAACTTGGGAGCCACCAGGGAATATATCAAATGTTTGCGTTCATTGACTACTACTGCCTACGGCCAAGGGACAATTTGCTACTGCTGTCCTGCGAATGGAATCACCACACATGGGAAGCTCACAGGCCACAAGTTCTCAGCCGACATCACTACGATACCTGGCCCTCCATCAGCAGCGCAGCAGCCGTAAGCCACCTGTGCGTCCCTCTCGTCGAGTGCTGCCGATGACGCCGAGTGCTGGTATTACACGCTCCGGTCTGACGTCGCTTGTGCTCTATCCTACTCTCTCCTTGCGCACCGTTCATACGGACGTGCTAAGAACAGCTCGTGGCATGCTGAAATCCATACGCGAAGGTAAGTGACACATATGGTGCGCCATTAGCTCGCCGGAACTGTAGTGAGGAGGTGTTATTTCCTTCTCTATTTTATTTTTGGTGATTGCACAAGAACCACCGTCAAGAGTCAGCTGACATTTTTTACGTCCGATCCTGCAGAACCACGTGACCAATGTGAGCGATCGCGATTGATTGCGTCTCAAATGGCTGCCTGCCCCCAAAAAGAAAGCCGTGGAAATTCACCCTCTCCAGACCGTTCGGCAAATTTCGGTGAGGAAATGTCGTGGCGTTTAACTTGACTAGCTCAAAACTGAAGGTGAGTTCAGCGTGACCTCTGACAGTTTGATTCGACGTCTTGAGGTGATATCTTGTCTTGATCTAAGGCGCTTACTTGGAGATACGGACTGGCATGAAGTAGGCTGCTTGAACACTTGATTCACTGTACAATGCGTGCAGCCCATGCGCTACACACTTCATGGGCAGGCAGGTGTTCAATTTGAGAAGCTATGTTTCCATTGATGTCACTTGTGATATGAACTGGACAGTCACAACAATTATAATGTATGCTGTCCTTGGTTATTGGTTGTGATTTGAAATGTTAGGATCGCGCAATTTGTTCCGATTTAGTGGTAGTGAGAGTGTGTTCCTTGTGTCTATATTGCCAGTCGGCCCCTGGTATCTACGTTGCGAGTATGCCCCTGGTGTCTATGTTGCCAGTATGCCCATGGTGTTTGTGTTGCCAGTATGTTCCTGGTGTCTATTTTTCCAGTATGTCCATGGTGTTTGTGTTGCCAGTCTGCCCCTGACGACTACGTTGCCAGTTTGCCCCTGGTGACTATGGCCAGCCAATGTCGAGCTGGTGATCACGTGTATTCGGTGCTTGGCATGGGTCTTCCTCGTCCATTTTCATTTTTAGCAATCTTATTGCACAACACTCAGATGTACAATACTTTCTCGTCCTGAAGCGACTTTGAAAATACTGCATGTCACCCATACAACTTCAATCCAATGTGTAATGCAGGTCTAAGATGCAAGCATTTGCTGACTGCCTCATAAATTGATAGCCGGATGTCTTTATAATTCAATTGCAGATTGTTGTGCTTGTCCCTATGGGCACACCGACAAATGCGCTGTAACTGGCCCGTGTCATGTTGTTCATTTCCATCTGAAAACAAGCATTCAGTACGTCGAATGATTGCCATCTCGACGTGGCAGATCGTCACGTGACTCTCATTTCCTGAACAATCCTTTCTATGACCTTCGTCACCTTGACATTTTACACTGTCAGCCATCCCTCGCCGCTATCAAGCCCACTTGGTACACA
Organism: Ashinkailepas kermadecensis; assembly: GCA_034440615.1. Classification (NCBI taxonomy): domain Eukaryota; kingdom Metazoa; phylum Arthropoda; class Thecostraca; family Neolepadidae; genus Ashinkailepas; species Ashinkailepas kermadecensis. The sequence goes on from JAOTOM010005050.1 coordinate 158,730, forward strand.
ATCTGGCCAACAATCTCTGTTGTTGTCGCCGGTGCGCTAATTGCCGTTGACCTCATGACGTGTCCCCTCGGTCGGTGACAGCCGCTGCTCGACCTCACATTGTGGCACCTGCTCGGCGGCGCGGCCCGTGGTGCCGCGCGGCACACACTGCTGCAGCAGGGCAGCGCACCCACACGGCGCTAATTGCCGTTGACCTCATGACGTGTCCCCTCGGTCGGTGACAGCCGCTGCTCGACCTCACATTGTGGCACCTGCTCGGCGGCGCGGCCCGTGGTGCCGCGCGGCACACACTGCTGCAGCAGGGCAGCGCACCCACACGGCAACCGGCCGGCCGGCCGGCAGCCCTATGGCAATGGGGGGGGGACCGCCGGAGATCCAACGGGAGGGCTCGGTGGTAGGGACGGTGGAAACTGTCCGGTGTCAAACGGGAGGGATCGGTAGGAGGGACGGTGGAAACTGTCCGGTGTCCAACGGGAGGGCTCGGTAGGAGGGACGGTGGAAACTGTCCGGTGTCCAACGGGAGGGCTCGGTAGGAGGGACGGTGGAAACTGTCCTGTGTCCAACGGGAGGGCTCGGTAGGAGGGACGGTGGAAACTGTCCGGTATCCAACGGAGGGCTCGGTAGGAGGGACGGTGGAAACTGTCCTGTGTCCAACGGGAGGGCTCGGTAGGAGGGACGGTGGAAACTGTCCTGTGTCCAACGGGAGGGCTCGGTAGGAGGGACGGTGGAAACTGTCCGGTGTCCAACGGGAGGGGTCGGTGGGAACCATTGGCGGTTCAACGGGACGGCTCCGTTGCAGGGGGTCGGTGGTTGGAGGGGGCGGTGGAACCGCCGGGGTCCAACGGTAGGGCTCGGTGGGAAGGGTCGGTGAGAACTGTTGGGGGTCCAACGAGGGGAGTCGATGAGAACCATCGGGGTCCAGCGGGAGGGGGTTAGTGGGAACTGCAGCAGTTCCAACGAGAGGGGTCGCTGGGAGGCATCGGGGGCTAGTACGGGTGAACCATTACGGTCGATTGGGCATTAGCGATCAATGTCGAAGATTATGCCACGGCTAGTAGGATACGGCACGTTCCGTCGGGAGATCAACGATTAAAAGGCATCGGCAGGAATAAACGGAAATCAACGGATATCATGCTCCATGATCATATAGTCCCTGGAAAACGAGTTATTCTCTGGGAAAAAAACGCATATGTTCTATCATGTGACTTTTTCACTGCGAAGTTCGGGCTGCTTCAGGCGTTTCAACAACAGCGTTGAAGGCCTCAATCACGCGATCAACAAAAGTATGGCCGGTCACACTGATCGGGTCACCTCAGGCGACCCAACAAGAAGTGTGGTCGGTCACACGACCCGGGCCAGCTCAAACGACCCAACCAGAAGTGTGGTGGTCACACTGCCAGAGCCAGCTCCGACGACCCAAGCAGAGCAATGCTCGCTACAGTTGGTTCAGAATGAAGTGGAGTCGTTCCCGGTGTCAGCCGTGGACTGCGAATGTCGCTCGACCCATGACTGAATGACCTATGGGCATGCCAAAGGAAGTGTTGTGCAAAATATTCCAATTCCGAAAAGAAAATGTATTCATATGCGATGAAATATTTGTTTACAGGACATTAAAGCATGCAATTATCAGATGAAATGTTGCCAGACAGCAAAAGCTTTCAAAGCTGCACAAACACATGCGTACAGAAGTGCACGCACACACACATACACACACAAGCTGTAAGCACATGCGCACGATCTCATGTAAGTGTATGTTTGCGTAGTTTTTGCGAACAGTCTTTATTGAAATTGTTAAGCACCCAGGTTAAAATTCAGGGTTAAAAGATTCACCCACATCAATGGATTAGGTCGTTAACATTCTGAATATTGGTTGACCTCGGGTGACCATTTCTAGCCAGTAAGGCGTCTGATATAATTATCAGTACGGAATTCAAGGTCAGCGTCCAATTTCGACTTCGGAGATCATAAGTTATAGTGATTATCGAAAAATAATAATGTTGCAACAATCCTGCAGTTTTCTAAATATGCGAAGTTCGACCCCGTGTCTGGGGTCGTAACCTGGCCTAAGTTCACGTATTACCTGGTCAGATCATGATATAGTGTACAATGAGCCATGTCATAGAGCATATCTGAGCTTGAAACGTGCTGTATTATATGCTCAAAATTGGTGCAATCTTAAACTGGACCAATTTTAATTTGACCTCAGATTGGTGACCTCATAGCTTCCGGAAAAAACTGGAATAAACCAAACACTAGGTTGGCTACGTACTACAAGTACTGCAAATCGAAGCAAATCTGCGCTTTGTGGGAGACGTTACGAGCGATCGATGCTTTTCTACAGATTGACTTCGTTAACCAGACCCACGTTCATTCACCATTAAATTGGATGCATTTTTACTCGGACATAGGGAGTTGGTAGGATATTATAAACTACCTCAGAACATTCACAGGAACACAAATAACACATGCTCTAGACTAAACTAAGCGTAGTAAACTAGACGTGTTCAAGATTATCATTTTGCACCGGTTACCTGAAGCATTCATCCATCTAAAAGGGTAGCTTCACTTGCGCTGTCATTTCCATTGTGCAAGTGCACCTTCTCGGAGAACGCTTGCCACTGTTTCTCGTATGCAGAGCTGGTGCAATGCCGCACTAGTTATCTCTCTATTGCGTCTATCTGGTGCAGCCATATAATACGGCTCACATAGTGGTTTGACGAATTCGAGCAGCAATAGCCGAGACTGCACACGATTGCGCCGCAGGGAATGAATGCGCCTCTTGTACTGGTGGGAGTGCTTTGTGGGCGCCGTCGTTCGACATCCAGTGGGGGGGGGGGGGACCCCAGTGGGAACCCATCAATCTCTGGTCAGCAGGGAAAAAAACAGGACGGAAGAAAGAGAGAGGCACAGAGAGGGTGAGAAAGAGAGAAGAGGGGAGGGAGGGAGAGAGAGAAAGAGAAAGAGAGGGGTAGATACGTTGAGAAAGAAGAGAAGGAAGATAGTTGACGAAAAGCCACCCAGACCAGCTGACAATCAGCGCAGAAATGAAACCGCCATCGAAAGGTTGCCATATAACTTGGAGGGTCAGTGGCAATAAGCGCACAGCGCACGGCGGCCAGCAATCACATGTCCATTGTAGCCGGCACAATCGGTGTTGCCACACGGCCACAGCTGGCCCGTCACGTTCGCGGCAGTTGACCGACCTGTCCTGACCACTGCCGGGGCGGCGCTGCCCTGTTGCAGGGGCGGCGCAGGTCAGCACAGGTCGCACGCGCCGGCCGCTTATCTGCGGCACAGCGGGCGGTACTGCCTCCACGTGTGAGGTCAGCAGGGGTGCGGTGCCGCAGCGTGCGTCTGTCTGTGACAACATACCTGCAATGAGGCCCATTCGTCAGAGGTCGTTTGCCATATTGGCGTTGGTGCATGCTTGGGCGGTCTATCAATGGTCGTGTTGTTCATTGTTTTAGTAGGATTTGGTCTGTGTTGCAATTACAGGGTCGCAAACTTCGCTCTGGAGCCCGCTGGGAATTAATGCACATTGGCAGTAATGATTGCTTTGAATGTTAGTTAATACACAGCAAGTGGCTATTGTCGAGAAGCGAAATTGATTGCTGTAAAGCTCGTTGGCCGGTTTGTGGTCATGTAATGCACCATCGCTTTCAGCATGACCATGTTCACGCTGCCGACTGAGTTCTCGACTACCTACGGAGCTCCGTTTGCTGGTGCCACTGTGTGGCGCGGGAATAGTCTGGTTGAAACGCAATCCTCGGAAAGCCTGTGCGAGTGGAAGCCAACTTAGAAGATCGCAGCTACTGGGAAGGGTCTCTCCTTGCTATGGCATCGCTGCTGGCCAATCACTTCACGGGTGAGCTGTGTTTGTGGGCATGGTCTTCCTTGACCAACGCATAGTTTGCCACATTCTTATCTCCAAAAGCACTCACTACCTTAACCCTCGCTCGTGCAGGACGTTTTCCCACCTTCCCCAATGCAGGGGCTGTTGCGACGCCCCTGACGTTTCCAAACGGAGAGCGTTGGCGACACGAAGCAAATACCAGCGTGCTGCACGTGGCGAGATCTCGCGCTTGGTGTCTGGTTTTGGTCTGGTCTGGAAGACTCAAACTGCCCTTTTGATATGCCTACTGAGCCTCATGTTTATATATATATACATATATATATATATATATACATATATATATATATATATATATATATATATATATATATATATATATATATATATATATATATATATATCTATATATATATATATTCATCATGTATATATATATCTATATATATATATATATATATATATATATATATATATATATATATATATATATATATCTATATATATATATATATATATATATATATATATATATATATATATATATATATATATATATATATATATATATATATATTTTGTATTAATATATATACCTATATAAGCATGTATATATATGTATATATATTGTCTGGTACACTTAACATATATACCAAAATCAGCTAATTTTTCATGGATCATTTTGCTTTCTTCCTCGTCTTTTTAAATTTTGGACACTTATTAGAAGTTGAACAGAAGTTAGAATTTGAATTCATATGAAAAGTCGAATGAAGATAAAATCCGCTATTTCTCTGACATAGGAGATAAGATTTGGAATGTACAACACAATCGCTTCCAGGATTCCAAATAGATTCCTCGCAACTAAGATAAATGCTGATGAAGGGCCACATAAATATCACTGCCACCGGGGGCAGCACGTCATTAGAAATGGTACAGGGACTTACTAGTTTTTCCAGTGAATTAACCCGCTCAGTTTCGGGGCTTTTTACCTCCCACCCCCTGAGGTTTTCCACCGATAGTGAAAAACGGTGCGCGGGAACGCGCCGAAATTTTGCACACCTTTTTCCACATCAATTTGGAATGCTGTGTGAACATTTTGAGGTCAGGTCATCTAGGGTCAACGAGTTATTCAAGGTCAAGTGAGGTCACATAAAAAAAAGTTCAACCAGTCGTCACGCTTTAACGGATAAAATATTTGAATGCAACTTTCAATGTTTGCTTATCTTTACGGATATAACGAAATGCACCAGAGGAATTATTGTATTTTTTCATTTTTGATGACGCATTATATTTACATATTTGCCCATTCGGCTAAAATCGAAGATTATCGCTAAAGTAAGCATTTTTATGAGGGTAAGTTGACCTAAAACAACGTTGTGCTATCCGCTCTACCCATTAAAAAATAAATTATAGAACATTTAAAACCTAAAATCTTGGAAGTTCCAAAACATGAAGATGTTGATTTTGGGTGGTCCAAAAAATAGGGCAATCGTCGATTTCGCCTTCTTTTTCTGATTCCGAATAATTTTTGTTGTAAGAATTTCCCCAAAATGAAATCCCCAGAGCCAAGAACATGTCAGTCGCGATCACATAGATCCCCTAGTGACGTCACTTTTGGGGGATTTAATTTTAGGGGGGTTTCTGACCATACTCGTCGAGCGCTTTCGGATGACACCACTTCTGTTTTCGTGCAACGCCTAGTTTAGAAATTAGAAGGGGTATGAAATAACCCCCGACAGACGGGATGTGAGGATCTGACCGGGTTAGCAGTCTACGAGTGTACGCTGTCCCCTAATACATCTAATTGCGCTCTTGTTGTCACTGCACCCCACACAGTTCAGTGTCGACTGTGCCGCCGACACCCCACACAGTTCAGTGTCGACTGTGCCGCCCACACCCCACACAGTTCAGTGTCGACTGTGCCGCCCACACCCCACACAGTTCAGTGTCGACTGTGCCGCCCACACCCCACACAGTTCAGTGTCGACTGTGCCGCCCACACCCCACACAGTTCAGTGTCGACTGTGCCGCCGACACCCCACACAGTTCAGTGTCGACTGTGCCGCTCACACCCCACCCACAGTTCAGTGTCGACTGTGCCGCCCACACCCCACACAGTTCAGTGTCGACTGTGCCGCCCACACCCCACACAGTTCAGTGTCGACTGTGCCGCCCACACCCCACACAGTTCAGTGTCGACTGTGCCGCTCACACCCCACACAGTTCAGTGTCGACTGTGCCGCCCACACCCCACACAGTTCAGTGTCGACTGTGCCGCCCACACCCCACACAGTTCAGTGTCGACTGTGCCGCCCACACCCCACACAGTTCAGTGTCGACTGTGCCGCCCACACCCCACACAGTTCAGTGTCGACTGTGCCGCCCACACCCCACACAGTTCAGTTCCCCCCCCCAGTTCAGTGTCGACTGTGCCGCCCACACCCCACACAGTTCAGTGTCGACTGTGCCGCCGACACCCCACACAGTTCAGTGTCGACTGTGCCGCCCACACCCCACACAGTTCAGTGTCGACTGTGCCGCCGACACCCCACACAGTTCAGTGTCGACTGTGCCGCCCACACCCCACACAGTTCAGTGTCGACTGTGCCGCCGACACCGGTTGTCATCAGACGTGTTTTGCGAAACATGAATTGCACCACATCACGGGAAAACAACTAAGTGATGTGCGTTGCGCTGTTTTCAAGGACGCCCACAACAATCATGCAATGCCATGGATTGCGCTGCATAATGCTTAGACATATCCGCTTTACGATCGAACGAGTGCATGTTTATCTCATATGTTGCTATATCGGAGAAAATGTTAGCTATACAAAACACACAGAGGCTTCATGCAGGCCAGACCACCTCGGTAACGGGGCCAACTGATGCATCAGGCCCAGGTCTGACGTCAGTTAAATTATAAGCCCACAGTTAGTCCTGTAGCTGGCCGGATCCTGTAACCCAGGAGGGTGCAGGAGCTGTGTATGGAGTGTTCGCTGTGTGGACCAACACGAGCAGACGGCAACATTGAGCCCAGGGGCGTGGCAGGACAGTATTCAAACGGTCTACTTACTTACTACAGTATTCAAACGGTCCGGTCGCACGGCCTTGTTTAGAGTCGCTGGAGCAGTGCCCTGTTCACTGTGCCTGAACACAATCAGCGCATTAGCGCATAGACAGCACACGGCGGGGAGCACGACAGCACGAGCCAGTGTTGAGCATTCGGCACTGGTCTCGCATGTGTGAACATGTATCATGTTCATTCTGCGCGTTGTTGCAGGTGAATACAGGATACCGATGAAATGTCCGAGCATGTTACTTTTTCAGAGGGATGAATTATTTGTGTTCCATCGGTCAATCTAACTGGGGAATAGATTGTCCCGAGACCACCAGCTAAAAACCATATAAGAAGATGTGTACGAATATTGATGGCTACCGGGAAAAAAATGACTGTTAAAATGCAATGTGCTTGGTACTGGCATTGAGCAGTGGTCTTCAGCGCACCACTCTGCTCACTGGGCACCACTGCCAAGTTCTGATATGGGCTTGAAAAGCTCCATGCAAAATATTTATCTCATATCACGGATGCTTTCGTAATGACTTCGAATGCCGCAGGTAAACGTGCTGCCCAGTATCCACGAGGTAAACTAAGCGATCACCACCATGCAAAAAGGAATCTACCGTTCCAGAAACCACGCAAAAAGAATTTCTACGGTACCAGAAATCAGGGTAGGACCAATGCAAAGTTCGTCACACGTGTGATCGGATGTGAAGGAGTCACCAACTTACATGCGGATCTTCAAATATGTTGTTCGGAGGGTCCGGCAATGCCAAGGCTGATGAATGCAAGGCAGATAGGGGAAGGGGCCTGCAGGGGTCTGCAGGAGCTTGGGGCCTGCAAGGTACCGTGCCAATATCTGTAATGATTGGAGAGAGTAGCTGGCCTGCCAGGTCCCGTGTACACATGGGTAATTATTGGAGGGAGGGGCTGACCTGCAAGGTCCCGTGTCAATATCGGTACTTAGTGCAGAGAGGGGCTGGCCTGCAAAGTCCCGTGTCAATATGGGAAATTATTGGATGGAGAGGCTGGCCGGCAAGGTCCCGTGTTAATATCGCTAATTATTGGAGAGCGAGGTTGGTCTGCAAGTCCCGTGTCAATATCGGTAATTATTGGAGGGATGGGCTGGCCTGCAAAGTCCCGTGTCAGTATCTGTAGCGATTAGAAGGGCTCCACAGATCGTTGGTGGAGCCTGAGCCTCTCAAAAGAAATAGAAAACGCTGTGTATACGCAAAGATAACCAAAGTATACAACAATGGAGCGTAAATGTGTTTGTCACTGTCAAAATACCAATTGATTTATATTTTCTGTCGTAGAATAATGACTGGAAATGGATGATACACTTGCCTTAGAACACAAAACGTTGCCTGGTAGACAATCGGATTATCGGACAGCTTGAGGCTTAAATTTAGCTGATTTGGTCTGTTTTCGACGGAATGAGCAGCGTATAATTTCAACGGAATATCACTTTGAACATCATACGAGCCCTTCCTGTGAGGAAAACAATCCATTCATTCACTTTAACACGCGCACTGGAGGGGGCGAAATCCGCCCACCCCTCCGGTTTTTCGCAAATAACTGCAAATTGTACCGGTCGATATATCTGATTTCCGGCGTACCTGCTTAGAAATGAACGATGCGTCGTTTAAAGCAAGAAAATGGAAATCGGTCGAAAATGTTTCAAGTTAGGAGCCGCTAAAGTCAAAAATGTTATAGCGTCAGACCACAAAAATCGGCGCTGATGTGCTTCCAGTATACTGACAAAAGGGAAGTGTTCTAGGCAACACTAGCGACTTGTTTGATGCATATTGATATGCTGTATAGTTTCAAGGTCATGTTAGGTCACCAAGGTCAAGTCAGGTCAAGTTCATGACAGGTTAATGGAACCAAACTTGATCAACTGGAATGTTGCCATAAATGCACTACTGGTTGTCATTTGTACTGTTTGTCATTGCGTTTCCATACTTTATTCATGTACTTCACTCACTTCTTCACGAAGCAGATTGCTCCGAGCTGCCCGACGGAGCAGTCGGGCGGGCGGCCGGTTCCGGTAACTGGAACAGGTAACTGACCTGATAAAGTGGTGCTATATAGGTGACCTGAGGTCAAATGTTTGGTCTAGCATCTGCATTGCATCATTAGTAATGTCCAAAACATCATTGATGCCAATTTTTGAACATTTAAACACAATCACAGCGATCCATAACGATGACAAGCCAAGCCACGCAAAACCGGAAAATTTTGCCAATCTGACCTCATTTGACCTTGAAGATATTGACCTAAGGTCACGAAAATTGCACACAATAGAGTTCACTACCGTGCCCATCCACCCTGCGAATTTCTTTCCTCCAGCTTTACTAGGAGCCGAGATCTTAGGGGCGGAATCCGCCCCCCTCCAGTGCGCGTAATTCTCAGAGGCCCTCCAGGGCGCGTGTTAACCATCGTAATGCAGCAGCTCAGATTCAATCAAATCGATTAATATGCGTGGTAATGCACAGCATCTATCCACTTAATTGGTCCAGCAAAACTGCTAAAGCTTCACTGCAACTATTGATATTAAGGAACTTTGCCAGAAATTAGGTACGATCGTTTCTGGAAAATGGTAGTTTGTTCTGAAATCCTGCATTGCACTTTTTGTATGGTATGCTTTCACCACTATAACATGTCTTCAAAACAACTTTCCACTTTAAGCACAATTTCATACTTAACGTGTATAGATATTGGCAATTGAATCTTCTTTATGCCGTGTAAACAAAAACTTTACCTACTTGCTGTTCAATTCATGGTGATCTCAAGATTTCCCGCGGGCACTGAAATCCATTCTCAGCACTCCTCATCTTACTCTCGCACGGGAGCGTTAACCCGTCTTTCCGGTCAGGTCCTCACACCCCCGTCTCAGGGGAGGGACCATTTCATGCCCTCCCCTCTAATATCCAAACTAAGCATTGCACGAAAACTAAAGTGGTGTCGTCGGAACGCGCTCGACGAGTAGGCCCGAAATAACCCTCATTTTTTTCCTCTCGAAACGTGACGTTACTATGGGTGTTCATGTGGTCACTACTCACGTGATGTTTTTTTTTTGCTCTAGGGAGTTCATTTTGGCGGGGATTTTAAACTAAAATTATCTGGAATCAGAAAGGAATGCGAAATTGGCATTGACCACAAAATGTTTGTCCACCCAAAAATCAAAAGTTGTCTATTTAAACATGTTCCAAATTTTGAGTTTTCAATTCTATTGAATTATATTTTTCTAATGGGTAGAGCGCATCAAGAAACATTGATCTAAGTCCACTTACTTCTATCAAGAGTGCATATTTTAGCCAGAATCTTCGATTTCAACCCTAATGGGTAAATGCAGAAAAACGTCATCAAAAGTTTAAAATTAACAACCGGTGCGTTTTGTTGCGTCAATAACAATAAACACACAGTGAAAGTTTCCTTCAAAAACCTTTGCCGGTTAAAGCGTGACGACTGGTTCAACGTTTTTGAAGGTGATCTCACTTGACCTTGACTAACTCGGTTATCGTGGGCGACCTGACCTCACAATGTTCACACGACATGTCAAATTGATGTGGGAATAGGTATGCCAAATTTCGGCAAGCTGCCGCACGCCATTTTTTCACTGTCTACGAAGAACCTGAGCGGAAGGCGAAAAACCACTCCCCGCTCCCCGAGAGTAAGCTAACGAATTCACAGATGACCATCAAACAATCCTGAGCGCAATGCACCGACAATCCATTCTGAGATGCTGGCGAACTCGCCCGATACATCGCACTGCTTCGTCCTTTCACGAGCCTGTCCTGCGAGCCGGGCCGGAAATTGCCGCCACATTCCCTCCGTGCCGCCTTACCCTGGTCTCAGAAGCGGGTGCCTGCACCTCAGCCACCCTGGTGGCAAGGAGTGGAGGGTAGGGTGGTCTGCTGCAGACGATGGACGTGCCAGGCCGGGGAGTGCCACCATCCCCCCCCCCCTCCACTGCTCCACCCGGATCTGGGGCCGATTGGAATCGCCACTTTCGGTCTCGTCACAGATCAAAACTGCCGACAGGTACAGTACTTTGGACAAGGACGGCGACAGACACTGGTTTGCATGGTGGCAGTACTTTTAATCTGGCCTACTGGGGGCAGTGGGTGTATGTGTGTGTGTTTTGTGTGTGGGGGGGGGTATGTGTGTGTGTGTGTGTGTAGTTTGGATTTTGGGCGCATCAGCTGTTCCGGCTATATTGCGCCAAAATTAACATGTTAGAAGTACTTCACGAGATTCACGAGATAAAGCGAGAAGTGTACAAAAGCGATGTTAGTGAGTGTGAGTGAAATACAGAACCAGTCAGGACACTGGGAAGCAATGGAGATGGTGCATGATAGATGAGAAACAAGTCAATCTGCCTAAATCATGTCAGTTGTGTTCTAAAGAAAAGCATTGAGGCATGGTTCGCCGTGCTACACCGGCGAGAGTGGGAAGCTAACCTACACCCACCCTGCGAACCGCCGGTGGAGCTGGGAGCTGTGATATGGGCTGGTGACCGTGGTGTGGACCGTGGAAGGGGTCCGATATTGGAATGGACTCTTCAGGGTCTGCGTGGGATGAAGGTACTTGTCAGGAGCCCAGGTGCAGCAGCATGTTCACGATCCTGGAGTGATGACACTGGCGAGATTGAGGTTCGATAGAGGCACAATTCCCATCAATTCTGACCAACTGCCTGGACGATGGCTGTTTGTGTGTATGACTATAGTCGTACACATGTCCTCTGGGCGCGTGGATGGCAATTGGATTTGGATACAACTTTGATCCTTTGGATATATCCGTAGATGTGGAGTAGATTCACTAAAGTGATATCTGGAATACAGGCAGGGCAGATGAGGGCAAGGCTCCCTTTCCCACGTTACTTCCACAGGCACCACCGTGTGGACCACTCCCTAATAAAATGCAAGCATCATATCTGAAGCGTGAAGGTGATATCACGACATGGGAGTGGAATAGCAGCGACCTTGACAATGAGCTCGTTCAGCGGTGGCCATTGTTGGTCTGGCACCGTCGGCGAGTTATTTCACATACCAGAACACCTGCTTGAGGTTTCCAGCGACCGTAATGGTCCCGGGAGCCATCGACGTGCCGTGAGTAGCCCAAGCCGACTGTGACAATGGAGGTCACCCACGTCCTGTCATCAATCCCCAGACACACAGCCAGACACACAACCAGACGCACATCCGTCAGCCAGACTCAGACATCTCCAGCCACACAGTCAGACACGCAGCCGCCTCTCAATCACTCGCGCAGGACCAGCCGTGTTCTATCGAACGCAGATGATGTGTGACACTCGCGCACGAGCAGTCGTGTTCTATTGCACGCAGATGATGCGTGACATTCGCGCACGAGCAGTCGTGTTCTATTGGACGCAGATGATGTGACATTCGCGCACGAGCAGCCGTGTTCTACTGAACGCAGATGATGCGTGACATTCGCGCACGAGCAGTCGTGTTCTATTGCACGCAGATGATGCGTGACATTCGCGCACAAGAGCAGCCGTGTTCTATTGCACGCAGATGATGTGACATTCGCGCACGAGCAGCCGTGTTCTATTGGCGCAGAGTGTCTGACATTGCGCAGAGCAGTCGTGTTTTTGACGCAGGATGATGCGTGACATTCGCGCACGAGCAGTCGTGTTCTATTGCACGCAGATGATGCGTGACATTCGCGCACAAGACCAGCCGTGTTCTGTTGCACGCAGATGACGTGTGAAAAAAAATCGATTCCGTCTGCACTAGTGTGCTGATCGAGGGCCGAACATGGATCGGTACAACTGGCGTGCTGATGATCCACTCTCAGGAGTGCGTTCAGGAGATCCACACGCTGAGTGCGGTCCAAACCTTACTTTTGGGAATCAGCTGGATGCCGGACGGTCATGTAAGTGTGAAGAGATCAGCGGCGTTGAGGAGCTGGTCGGCGGTCTGTCATTTCTCAGCAGTTGGTATATTGCTTAACTCATTTATCAAGACATGGCTGCAGACACCGGGGGTGTTCGGACCACTCTTGATCTGGTACCCTGCTAATGTTGGCATTTATCAGGACATGGCTGGTTGGTTGGTTATTGGTTTTACGACTACGTCGACCGTTTGAGTCATGGCTGAGCGTCGCCAATCTCTCACCGCTCGATTGGTCTGGTGCCGGGCTGAAGAGTGGCATTTCTCACGACAGGTGAGATTCGAACCCACAATCTTTCGATTGTGAGACGAGCATCTAACCCCTAGACCACTCGTCCCCCATGACATGGCTGCAGACACCGGGGGTGTCCGGACCGTTCTTGATCTGGTACCCTGCTGAGGTTGATATTTCTCAGGACATGGCTGGAGACACCGGGGGTGTCCGGACCGTTCTTGGTCTGGTGCCCGCTAAAGGTTGGCATTTTCCGTTTTCCCTATTTAATCTGAACATATTCGAAGCCGAGCCGAACCTACCCAGCTCCTGGTTGGCAAGAGATCCCCAGTGATCCCTCAGTAAATGCACGGCTGTACGGGCCGAGCGGGCGGACCGCACGCTGCCATTTCATAACGCGTGAAGTCCCTTGTTCCGCTCAATCGTGTCCGCCCGCAGCTTGTGGAGGTCGCCTCTCACTCGCAGCGCGTGCGTGCGAAGGTGCGCCGGCATCCAGCGGAGGTCACAGGGTGTGTCTGACCTCCGATAAACACAAGCCATGTCCGGCGCGTGCAGCAAACCATGTCCGGCGCGTGCAGCGAGAACGGCGAGCCGTGATCCGGCAACAGGCCTGGACGGCATTTTTAGCGGCGAGATGCTACCGGCCGCGACCGAGGAGCTTCAGGCACGAGGTGTGCGTGCGATCGACAATCACCGACGGCAAGATCAAAGTGCAGAGTGCAGAGTGCAGAGCTCTCAGCACTGCACTGGGGTGGAAAAGGAGCATTTTCAAGTCTTTCCTGGCCATGCAACGTCACTGGAGTGACGTGAAAATTGTTCCCGAAGTCATATCACTGCATCCTGTGAATCCCCCCCCCCCTCCTTACATCACACAAATGCACATACCGGTTGTCGCAACGCTAAAGATCAATATAGAAGAATCGGAGCAACACGCACATCTGCTGAGATGACAGGACAGATTGCCGGCCGCGTTGTCTCAGGTGCTGTCGCAGTCAAGGGCAGATCCAGGAGCTTTGCTGGGAGTGGCACTCGCCTGGAGGGGCGCCATTTCCTCCGGGGGAGGGGTGCGCATTCGGCTGAAAACCTGTTGAGCGGGAGAGGCTTATTTTTCCTTCAACGGGGAGCCTATTCCTCCCAGAGTGGTACCTCTGGCTAAAAAATCCGTTCACTGGGAGGGGGTTGCACTGAGCCTTCCCGGAGGGCGCCTTTTCCATGCCAAAGGGGCGTCACCTTTCATGGTAGCACATGACTTCAGTGCCCCCCCACTGAATCCGTCCCTGACCGCAGTCCATCTAACGAGCGAGGACATCCCTATCCCCCGGTAGCCCCACGCTACGTCTGAGGAATTTGAACGGCGTTGAACATGGTCTATACTTGCATTTGTTTTTGACCATCATTTTTCGGTCAATGAATTCGATATTGTCAGTTGTGGTACCTACTACATACAGCAGTATTTGGTCGACGATAATTTCATGATAATTTGTGCACAGGAGCATTTTGTGCACAGGAGCTGGACTATTCGACCTTCCTACCTTTCTGGCCACGATACATTTTTCATCAGCTTGAATCTGGAGATAAAAACAAACTCCGTGGCATAACATACACAACCAAGCAAAAATCGAATCCTCTAAATGCAGCAACGGTCCTTTGGGCATTGCGGAATATCCATCGCTGAAAATAATAGCTGTCAAGCGTGTTTGTTTGTAGCTTGTTTTTATGAGTACCTACATGAACCTGTTTATGTTTACAGTGCTTACAGTATTTTATTTTAATCAAATAAAGATAACTGTTGGACATGCACGCTCTTGGACCCATATGGCCTATAATAAAATGGTGAGTGTTGGTTATTGTCCCACGGAAGCACCGATCACTGGATTAGACAGTTTCTTATTAAAGGCAAATAGCAAATCATGTGACTTGTAAGACGTAGTGCCAACACGCTGTTCAAAGCTGAAACGCTTTTGAAGTTAACGTGTCACTCGTTATTCCTTTTTGGCTGCCAGGTTCCCTGCGTTTATGCCTAGGAAGTATTCGCCAAGTATGCATTCACCATTTATGAAGGTTGGTTGCTAAAAAAGAACCAACATCATGAAGATGGGAAGGGAGATGCAACATGAAAGAAGAAGTGACCTGCACCGACAGCAGGCTCGCTTCAGATCTCACCACGAACGTATCTCTCGTAAATAAGACCACAAAGTACTTATCGCATCAGAATCTATGCGTAACAATGGCATCAATCATACCCGCGTATTTAGCTCACGCCATAAAGCAGAGCGAGCGCACGCAGCATGAAAGGGATAGACAAGTCGCGGCTGGCTGAGTCGCTCCACGCACATCGATGCAAGACTCGCGTCACGCAAAACGTGAGGCACCGCCTTCCGCATTTCTCTCGGGGCGGGGCGACGCGCTTCAGCCATGGGTGTCGCCGGCCGTGGGTGTCTCTGGCCGTGGGTGTCTCTGGCCGTGGGTGTCTCTGGCCGTGGGTGTCTATGGCCGTGGGTGTCTATGGCCGTGGGTGTTTATGGCCGTAGGTGCCGCTGGCCGTGGGTGTCTCTGGCCGTGGGTGTCTCTGGCCGTGGGTGTCTTTGGCCGTGGGTGTCGCCGGCCGTGGGTGTCGCCGGCCGTGGGTGTCTCTGGCCGTGGGTGTCTGGCCGTGGGTGTCTCTGGCCGTGGGTGTCGCCGGCCGTGGGTGTCTCTGACCGTGGGTGTCGCCGGCCGTGTGTGTCGCCGGCCGTGGGTGTCGCCGGCCGTGGGTGTCGCCGGCCGTGGGTGTCTGGCCGTGGGTGTCTCTGGCCGTGGGTGTCGCCGGCCGTGGGTGTCGCCGGCCGTGGGTGTCGCCGGCCGTGGGTGTCGCTGGCCGTGGGTGTCTCTGACCGTGGGTGTCGCCGGCCGTGGGTGTCGCCGGCCGTGGGTGTCTCACGCCGTGGGTGTCGCCGGCCGTGGGTGCCTCTGGCCGTGGAACACGACGTGCCTGGTGCCTCTGGCCGTGGAACACGACGTGCCTGGTGCCGCCGGCCGTGCCGGACGCTGCCGGCGTCGGCCCGACCGTGGCCGCGGCCCCGGTGCGGCCCCGGGGCGTTCCCGGCGCGGCGGCGACCGAGCCACCGCACGATGGCCGGCAGACCACTGCCGACCATTGTGCGCCTGTTTTCCAGCCCATCAGCGCGGCGTCGATTAGCATCGACGCGGCGAGCGCGACGGCGGCCGGCGGAGCGGACAGGCGGGAAGTGGCGGCCGCCGCGCCGCAGTCCGACCCTGGCCGGCCCGCGCCGCCGGCCCGTGCCGTGGGGCGTGGCTCTCCCGCGGCCGGCGGTCACGTGGTCGGCGCAGAGGTGGTCGCCGCGCGGCCGGATGCGTGCCCGCGACAGAAATCGGGCACGCGGCCCGAGGCGACCGCGCCCCGTTTTGTTTCTGTGCTGTTTGTTTGTCGTCGATCGGAAGTTTGTCGGCGACCTTCGCTGAGTGGCTTGTTGCGCTTTGGAAACATGGTAGCATCATCTACGTAACTTCTCCATTCATAGTAACCAACGCAATTAACAGCACCCGCAGACCTCGATTCAATTTATTGAACGAAGAGATGCAACAATTTCCCGACATCTTATAAAATTATCCCACATATCTCCTCTTATCACAAATGTTGCTAGAACTCGTAGCGATTCGTAAGGTCCCTGGTTACCTGTTCTTATTATTGGTATTTTGGACGCGAGGCCATTCAGACAGTCTGAGCGTGAGAGTAACGCATAGCCATATAGTTACCAGTGCATACACTATAGACAGGCCTAAAACCTGTGTTGCCTTCGTCCGAGTGGTAAATCGTGGCGAAAGACGCCTCACATGTGCATATTGCAGATTCAACCAGGCAGAGCGTTGATTTCGGAAAATTATTGGGGAGGGGGCACAATACATGAAGGAAATGGGTGGGCCCAAATGATTGGAGGCAAACTCCATATGGTCCCATGTTAAAAGTTAAAATTATTGGGGGAGCAAAGCTAACATTGAGGGGGTACTTTCCCCCTCAAAATATGTAAATCAACACCCATGCAACCATGTACGTCTAGTCTCATTGAAACTAGCACGTCACAGTTAAAGGTAATCGCTTCGGAAGCAAGGCTTAAACCGACACCATGTGATATATATATAGGGGAAAGTGATTTTTTTAGGCGAGCCGGTCCATAAAGGCCAGTTGCGCCGCCCCTTTATAACGAGTTCGTAGCATGTCTGTATATCAAAGCGAGTGTTTGAAAGCAAATTTCAGGCAAGTGGACATTTACGTTACAGAAGTGTTACGTTATAGTTTGTGTGATATGTTAAGTGCTGAAGGCTGGAACTGGGCTGGGGTCATCTCCTTGATGTCTAATTGGGTTTAATTTTACTTTACTCCTCCGCAAAATAATTTGTTGTTTGGGTGGAGGGTGGAGGGAGGGGGTTGTTTTGAGCGTGACGAGAAGTTGATTTTGCCGGGGTGCCGGCTTTAGTCTACTCTTATCGAAGGGCAACGAGGGATCTTTGCCGTGCGAACAAGGAGGTGATTGTCCACACCGCCTATCACGCCGGCCACCGCGTGTTAGTTGTTAGTAGCGGGTTTGTCTAAGCATACCATGCAGGGTTGTCAGTTGGGTTAGTACGGTGCTTTGCAATTCGGATCATCTACGTCCGCTGTACCAACCGTTTTACGTTATGAGTTGCAAGGCAAATCGGCTCATCTACGTCCGATGGCTCATCTGGGTAGTCGTTCTACCTTATGCTATTTCATTATATTTTTATTTTTATTTGTTTTCCTAAAGCACGTCGGCTCATCTACGTCCGACGGCACCGCTAGGTAGCCATTTATTTCTAATTGGGAAGCAAATCGGATCATGTACGTCCGACGCCATTCGGGAATGGCTATTTACATATTTCCTACGAGTGTTTTACGGGCATGCATTGCGTGGTGATGTGAGTGTTGGTATTGTAGTGCCTACAGTGTTCCTGCTAGTTTTGTGGCGTACAGATATTTAAATAGCAACTGAAGACGTTCTGGGTGCTTGTCACCGAGAAGCGATGGCAGCGACAGGGTGATGCCCTCTCTTTGGCAGAATGCCTTAAGTGGTTGTCTTTGAGAGTAAAGCTACAACAGTCTGCCAGGATGTGGCCTATGCTTAACGTGGTGTTGCAGGTATCGCAGTGAGATGTTGTATATTGGCCACCCTCTAGTTGAGGCTGTGTTAGTTTTGTGCAACCAGTTCTAAGTCTAGTGAGGATGACCTCCTTTTGTCGGTGAGATTTATTTTATGTGTTCCATGTGCCTACCGTAGGTTTGATGGGTGGGTGGGTGTGGTTGAATTTGTGTTGTGCTGAGTTGTGTTATGTCCATGTGTTCTGTTGATGTTTGCGAATGTGGCGTTGTAGGAGTGCTTTAAAAATGTATACTGAGCATTCCATGCTGGGGTAAGCGTTCAATGCTAAGGCTTGCTTTTCGAGCCGGTCTGCTTCTTCGTTACCTGGGATGTTGGCGTTGCCCGGAATCCAGAGGAAGAAAATGCTCATGATTACGTTATGGGCCACTGTTTGCTGGATTATATCAATGACTTGGTGTGGACAGTCGTGGGTGTTGCTAATTGACTCAAGGACGGATTTGGAGTCTGAGCAAATTACTACGTCGCTGGCTTTACAACTCATGAGAATGCAGATAGCGGCCAGAATTACCATTGTTTCAGCGGAGTAGATGGAGAAGTTATCCGGTAGACACTTGGAAAGTCTAAGGCCCAGTCCAGTGATGCCGATGCCTATCTTAGCCTCGTGTTTAGACCCATCCGTGAATTCGAGTGTTTTGTGATTGTTGTCCTTGGCGAACTTGTGGAAGGTGCCAAGAATTTCCGCCGGTGTGATAGTGGATTTCTTTTCCGAGAGCAAATACTCGACCTTTGGTTGAGTGAGAGTCCAGAATGGCCTAGTGGGCGGCAGAGCTGCAGTAGCTCGCATTATGAGGTTAAGATCTGAGAGAGCAGTGGCCATTTGAATACTATATGGTGGAAGTTTGCGCCCAAATCGGCTCTTGTATCTGTCAGGCATAAATCAGCGCTGTGTTGGATGATTTTTAATTGATTTTATTTTGATGTGGTAGCAGCACAACAGTTGTATTCTCCTAAAGTGGGCTGGTGGCGTGTTTGAGTCCACTAGAAGACTGGCTATCGGTGTGGTGCTGAGAGCACCTATAGCTGCTCTGATGCAGCTGTTTTGGATGATTTCCAACTTTTGGCTCTGGCTTTCCGGAATGGTGGCAAAGATGATGCTGTTGTATTTTAGGATGGGTCGTTTGATTGATGTGTAGAGCCGTAATAGTGTTTTCCTGTCTCTGCCCCAGTCTGTGCCTCCAAGTGTACGGAGTATGTTGACGCGCTTCGCGCATCGCTTCGAGATAGAGGTGGTGTGTGTGTTAAAACTAAGTTTTTTTTTCGTCTAAATGTACATCTAAGAACTTCAAACTTTTCACCTGCTCGATGGCTTTGTCATCGATGTTAAGTAGAGTTGTGGGTGTGGGGCGGAAACGACTATATGTGGCAGTGGCCGACTTTTCTGCTGACAGAGTGAAGCCCCACGTTTTGCACCACTTTGCAATGTGGTCTAGACCTGCTTGAATGGTTTTTCAGCTTTTAGGAAGCATTTAGATGTTTTGCAAATGGCTACGTCGACCGCGAAAATGTGAGTATTAAAGTAAAGTGAAGGGTCTGTGTGGTCAGCAAGCATGTCGTTGATCATGATGATGAAGAGGCTCGGTGAGAGCACGCTTCCCTGCTCCAGGCCCTGCTCCTGAGTTGTGGTACTTGATGTGACACTGCCGCATCGTACCTGAACTGTCCTGTCTCTGAGGAAGTTGAGAATGAAGTGTGCCATGTGTCCGGGTAGGCCTATCTTGTGGAGTTTGTGTGTCAGTGCGGACTTGTGTACTCGGTCGAATGCGGCAGTGATGTCTAAGTAGGCAGCGATTGTTGTGCGTTTGATGCGTAGACCACTTCTGATGTCATGCACTAGTCTATTGAGATTATCTGTAGTTAATTTTTGACGCTGGAAGCCGCACTGAAATTCGTCGAGCAGGCCGTTGTGTTCAAGAAATTTCCACAATCGTGTGTTGACCATACGCTCGACCAACTTGCTAGCACAGCTAGTAAGCGAGATGGGTCTATAATTTTTTGCGGTAGAGTGGTCTTTGTGCGGCTTCGGCAATGGAATAACTATGCTTTCCCGCCAGGAGGCGGGAAGGGTGTCGCTTTGGTGCAGTTCATTTGTGGTCGCTAGTAGGTACGTTAGGGAATTTTTGCTAAGATGCTTTAGAAAATCTGGTAATGTATGTCGTCCAGCCCAACCGACGTGTTTCCACACTTGCTGAGAGCAAGGTGTAATTCGCGCATAGTAAATTCCTGATTGTAGGTTTCTTTATTATTAGAGATAATATTTGCTTTGGAAGCAAGGGCGTTTAGAGCGCTTACTATAGTGGTGACGTAGTTGCTGTTGCCAGATACGCTGGCGTAGTGTAGTTTAAAGTGGTCTACAACTTGTTGTGGGTCAGTGATGTGTTGTCCTTTCACCGTCAGCTGGGGGAAGGGGCCTGGCGGTGGGAGTTTCAGGTTGAAACGCTTCATCAGGTCCCAGATTCTGCCGGTAGGGGTGAACCTATTGAATTGAGAGGCAAAGGACTGCCAACAGTTTTGGCGTGCTGTTCGCATTGTGTATCGGCAGTGTTTTTGAGATTGTCTGTATGCCTATAGTTGTTCTTCGCATACGCATCTTTTGAATTATTTGTGAGCAGGGCGCCGTGAGGAGATTGCCCTTTGACAGTCCAGGGTCTACCATGGCGTGGATGTCTTTTCCTAGGTTGATTACTTTTTGGGACTGAGTCTGGTACTTCTGAGCTGAAGGCCCTGAGGATTGTTTCGATTTTGCTGGTTTCGGAAGTTGCTAGATTGGAGTCCACCTGATCCTCGAATTTTGCTCAGTCCGTTCTTTTCAAGTTGCAAGATGGTCTAAATACCTTAGTGTGGTGGATAGCGTCCCTGCTGAACCTAATTGTAACTGGATAGTGGTCGCTCATGTCGGGAATGTCCGAAACTGACCAGTCAAATACTAAATCAAATACTAAGACTAAGTCGTTGGGAGCAGCACGTTAAGTCAATGTAACTATCCGATCCTCATAAGGTCGAGTTGTAGTTGGTGGCGGCTCCGGTGTTAAGAAG